>PVHY01025037.1:0-18854 GCA_004024945.1 Uropsilus gracilis | reverse complement strand
AGTACTTATTAATGTGGTAGAACTCAATCAAATTTAGTTGCTCTTTTTTTCCTACATCTTGAAGCACATTTTCTCTTTTCAAAATAAATATACTGTTCTTAGTTTAGTACTTTGGCTGGAAGTACTAAACTATCGTCCAGAAAGCCAGAAATGTTTGCGGTTCAGATGAGAAAGTCTGGAAATTCAGCCTAAGTGAACACTGTGTATTTTCTTTGCATGTGATGATAGAAATTTCAAGTTTATTCTCAGATTTTCACTTTCTAGGCCAACACTATCTTGCAGCCTCCTTTTTTTCTGTATTCCTGCCCTGAGTTGACCTCAAGGTGACAAGGGAAATTCTGATAGTTTATAATAGTAGAAGTTATATATAATGTTAGAATAGGAAATATTCTGGTAGCATTTCTAAAAGTTGCTCTAAATTCAATTTTTTCAAATAATGCATGAGATGTAATACTAAAATTTCAATTCATCCATTATAAGGACCTGTTAGAATAATTCAACCTTAGCTCACAGAAGTTCACAAGTAGTTCAACCAATCAATATAAAAATTAAAATGCATTGGAAATGAGAGCTATCAGTTCTTTTCATGACTCAGAACTTTCATATTTTCAGTATTTGGGATGTTTTAATTTATAAGATTAGATTGGATAATTTCTTTACTAAAGCTGTATGAAAAATCAAACTCAGTGTCAAAAAACAAAGACTGTTGAAAAAAGTTTAAATTTACTCTTGATATATACTAGTGGTATTAATTAAATATCATAATGACTTCTCAAACTAAATAACTCAGAATATAATTTTAAATATTCTTGATCTTTGTTAAATCTTTGATATTATTATATGAAAGTAACACTCCCTAATAACCTTTTTTATATCAGAAATAAAGTTTGTGCCAATAAGTCAAGGTTTTGCTTCCCACTGTCAAAATAAAAAGTTATAGTAAAAAAAAAAGCAAGTTATTATATTACAAATGCCTGTGAATGCTTTGGTTTTAATAATAAAAAGGCAATATTTCAAATAAACCATTATATTTGAGCTTTTTGACATATAACATACAAGTCATGGAACATAAAGGACTCTTTTTATACCCACAATGTATAGTATAATACATTTCTTAACTCCTAGAAATTTCTGATCATTGATGCCAAAATTTATAAAGAAACTCATCTAACATTGGTTTTAAAATTCAATGATTATGACCTGTGACTCAGCCTTTCAACATAATCATTCTGGATGTCTCACCTTCCTGAAATCTACAGACACACTTATTTCTAGGAACAAAATGCACTGCAAGGTTCCTAGTGTAGGTATGAATGAAGAAGCTGCAATATACACTGTGGATTGATTTGGAGGAAGTTAAGTTACTCCTCCCTTGGGTCAAAATCTGAGTGGTTTTAACTAAACAAAGTCACAATTTCCTCTTTTATCTTAGGTATATTGACTCCTATGCTAGAAATGGTGAACATTTCACTGCTATAGAAATAAATTCAGTGGGATGAAATCAGTAAAAATGGCAGTTTACAGCATTAAAAATTATCTCCTCCATAACAACAATGCAGACCTGGCAGGCATTTTTCAGAATGCTGGAAATTAGTAAAATATTTCAGTAATCTGAGAATGATTCATCCAAGAAATATGACTGATTATCAGTTAAGAGTAAACTTTATAGTGCTTTAATTTATACTACTCATTCCACTTTCTAGATTTCATGGTAGTCTAAGACAGTCAACAGCTTATAATCACAGTGAAAAAGCAGTCATGCGGTCATAGAGGGGTCAGAACAAGTCTGCACTCTCAAAATCTCATTCTCAGATAATTGTGGCTTCTTGGAAGACTCCACTTCCAAAACTGTCTTTTTATGATTTGCCACTGTGATCACAAAGTAAGATTTTTTTTTCACAAAGGAGTTTGTCAAACATATTTAGAAGCAAATGTTACCTTTATGGCTTCCTGGAGTCATTTTAAAGAGTGAGCCAAAGATGAACTACCCACAAACTTAAAAGCAAAAGTTGGAGAACATGTTGTTACAGGGGCTTCAAAAAGATGTTTGTAATGACTGTGACTATGCCTGGGTCTCTGGGCATATTTAGGAAAGACCTGAGAAGTTCATAAGGTCTCACTTCATATTTAACAAGAACTCTGAGATGACAGTGAATAAAGATTAAAACAGATTAAGGGCTAAAAGTTTACCAAAGCAAGGGAAAAATAGCTGGCAAAAAAATAGAAAAATTATGGTTTTGATGCATTAAGGAAATATCTGTCCAATCAACTGACAACTAAACTATCCAACAAAAGACTTTAACAGTCACAGATGATAAATATATAGACCTCAAAGAATTAGTCACAAATGTCACCAAAAATACTTTGGTTTCTCTTAAGACAATATAAATCTTGCGTCTTTTACAAGTATCACCAAACAGATAATATATACATACACACAAGCACACAGACACAGACAATAACAGCAACAAACCACAGAAAGAGAGGATTTCCAGAGCTGGGATATGATATGTTATTTAATGGGGAAAAAGTCAATGCCTGAAAGAAACCAAATATAAGCTGGGCACGGTGGCGCATGCCTATAAGTGACAGCTTATGGAGTCACGGCAGGGTCTGGGGATTGCTGTTTGAGTTCTACCTGGGGCAGCACAGCAAGACCTAGTCCCCCCCCCCCAAAAAAAAAAAATAGCTGGGTGTTATGGCATGTGTCTGTAATCCTAGCTACCTGGGAAACTGAGGCTGGGGACTTCTTGAGTCCATGGTACCAAGGGCAACATGAGCCCGCGGTTCCACAGGCAAAAATAGCGAGACCTATCCTCAAAAAAAAAAGGAAAGAAAAGAAAAGAAAGAAAATATGACCTATTCAATCTGTAGAAACTGTCCCAAATGAAGCAAAAATATTGGACTTGCTATATAAAAATATTAGATAACATGTAAAATTTTCTCAAGGAAGCCATATCTAAGAAATGAAGAATTAAATAATGTGTATTCTCTGTATATTCTTAAGTATTCTCATCGAATACAAAATACCATAAAGAAATGGAAGTTACTTATGAAAAAGAACCACCAAGAAATTGAACAGAATAACTGAAGTGGAAAATTCACTAGTGGTATACAACAACATTTGACAAGATGAAAGAATCAGTAAACATTAAGATGATATTTTATATAATCCAATTTGAAATATATATTATCCTATTTGAAAAAGAATGAAGATTAATGGAGAGAACCTCAGAGATTGGAATGATTTCTCAAGTTTATTAACATTTACACTGGGATTCTCAAAAGGGAAGGAGAGAGAAAAAAAACTGAAAAAATATATTTGGAATGCCCCAAACTGGAAGAAAACCTTTGATCTATAGATGGAATATATTTGACAATTTCCATCTGGGGTGACCACACACAGATATTTTGAAATCCAACTATTGAAAGTCAAAGAGATAGGAGAATATGCAAAGAAAAACAACTTATAAAAAATATATTTTTTGTGATTTGCAACTGATTTATCATCAGAATACGTGAAGGTAAAAAGACATGTGGAATTTTCAAAGTCCTGAAAAGAAAAGGATATCAATCAAGATTTGATATTTAACGATGTTATCTATCAAAAATGACAAAGAAATTAAAGCATTCTCAGATTAAAGAAAATTAAGAATTTGACACAAATTAATTTACCATACAAAAGAGAAAAGGTAGATTTTCAGACTTTAACATAAGAAAATTACCGTCTGTGAATCCAAATAAAGATAAAATAAGCACCAGTAATTTCAGCTGCAGTGATAGATGAAATGAAGGTACAAATACATTCGCATAACTTTTTCTTCCACATGATTTAAAAGACAACTGCAAGTGAAAATAATTATTAGGTCTATGTTTTTATGAACAATGTGTGAAGATTTCTTTCTTTCTTTTTTTTTTGGCACACAAAGTGGAGAGAGGGACGCTTTATGATATTCGTTTTAATGATGCCTTTGTGGTCTTGTTCCCTTTGGCAAGAGAAACAAAAGGATAAACAAATAGAAATACATTCACAATGAAAACCTTTGCACAAAAAAGTGAAAGTATTGCTAACACAAATGAACACCCAATTAAATGAGACAAAATATTTGAATGTTGTTTATCTGGCCAAGGTCTGATAGGTCTGATACACTATATATATATATAGTGTATATATATATATATATATGAAAACTCACACAACTCAACAAAAAGAAACAACTCAATAGTAATAGTAATAAAAGATCAGCATATACACTTCTGAAAGAAGACTTTCAGATGACCAATAGGCATATTTTAAATATTTTCATCATAGCTTATCATCTGTGAAATACAACTCAAAACCACAAGGAGATACTATTCCATACCTGTGAATATGGCATATTTCAAAAACACTAGAAACAAGTGTTCACAACAATGTGAAGAACAAGGAGCCCTAACATTGCTGGTGGGGTCTAAACTGCTCCAGCTCCTATGAACAAAAGGAAGATGTTTTCTTAAAATATTAAAAATGAACCTACCATATAAGTCTGTAATTCTTCTTATAAGTATTTACCCAAAGAATGTAAAAACACTCAAAATAATATATGCAATCTTTTGTTTATTACAACACAATTTAGAATTGAGAAATTTTGAAAAAAACTTGCATGCATAGTAAGAGACAGTGGATTAATAAGATGTGGTGTATATATATATGTATGTATATATACATATACATACATATATATATACTCAGTTATAAAAATGTATTAGCTCAGTTATAAAAATGTATTAGCTCTTGCTGTTTGTGGGAACATGATTAGAACTGGAGGATATAGTGCTAATGAAACAATTCAGAAGAGAAAGAATGCGAGATACTTTCTCTTATTTGTGGCCTATATAAAGAGAAACAAAAAAAAGAATTAAGCAGAACCAAACCTATATAAAATTCAAGAAATATAATTGTGAAAATAAGAAAAGACTGTTAAGGGGGTAAGGAAAAACACAGAAGGGAGAAAACAGTGCTGATTATGGTGGAGAAACATGAATATTTTGGTGGTGGGTGTGATGACATACATCAGAAGTGGTATGAGACTATGCCTTTGAATTACACAGTGTTGTGAACTAATATTATTTCATAATATATATAAAGAAAAAGAAATGAAAAAGGTAATGTACAGAATGAGAGAAAATATTTGCATATATATATATGTTTGGTAAGAGTCTAATATCCAAACTATACAAAAATCATCAATTAAAAAGTAAAATAATCAACATTAAAAATAAGCAACACAAGCTGGGTGTGGTGGTTGCGTGTCTGTAATCCTAGCTACCTGGAAGACTGTGGCAAGAATCACTTGAGTCCGCAGGTGCGAGACAACCCTGGGCAACATAGCAAGATCTAGTCTCTCAAAAAAAAAAAAAAAATCATAAATAACCAATAAGCTCATGAAATATTTTCAATACTTTTACCAATTAGGGATATCCAAATTTAACTACTATGAAACAGCACCCATCAGGTACAGGTATGAAACAGTACACCCACCTGGAAGGCTATAATAAAAAAAATTAATAAGAGAAGAAGGAAGTAAATTTTGTTGAGGATGTTATATTCATATGTTGTTGGTGGGAATTTGCTTTAGAAAATAGTTTGACATTGTCTCAAAAACTTAAGCATGGATTTACCATATGACCCAGAAATTCCAATCTTTGGGATTTATTCCCAAGAGATTGAAAACATAATGCCCACAGAAAAACATGTACACAAAGGATCAAGGTAGCCTCTTTCTTGATAATAGCCAAAAAAAGATAAGAAATCCAAATGCACTGGTGAATAAATAACAAAATGAGATATATCTATATAATATATCTATATACTGATATTCAGCTAATAACAGAATGAAGTGCCAATAGACACAGCAAAGCTGTAAAGAAATTGCAGTGAGAGGGTCAGACACAGAAGGTCACATATTCATCAATTCCATTTATATGAAATGTGTAGAAAAATAGATCAGTAATTGCTGAGACTGATTGAGTCAGGTAGGGATGTGGAGAGCAACCAATCATGATACAGAAATGTCAAAACTTAAGTTTTGATAATGGTTACAGTTATATTAACATACTAACACCATAGTGAAATATATGCTATCAAAGGATGAATGATGGGGTGTGAAATAAAAGTTAATATAAAGAAGCCAGGCATGGTGGTGCATGCCTGCCTGTAAACGGCAGCCTAGGAAGACATGGCAGGGACCAGAGATCACAGTTCGAGTCCCACTCGGGCAATGTAGCGAGACCTAGTTCCAAAATAAAATAGCTGGGCGTGGTGGCACGCACTTGTAATTCCAGCTACCTGGGAAGCTGAGGCTGGGGATTGCTTGAGTCTGTTGTACCCCGGGCAATGTGAGCCTGTGGTTCTACAGGCAAAAATAGCGAGTCTTAGTCTAAAAAAAAAAAAAAAGTTAATATAAAGAAAAAATAAATGAACTTAAGACTCCTTTTAAAATGTACACAGAAAAGACAAAAAAAAAAAAGCAAAAGAAAAGGTGCTGGGACAGATCGCAAACCTAAGACAAGTTTTGAATAAGTTCTTTGAGGTCAGTTTAATACCTCCAAACTATTTTCCAAAGAAAATAGTAAGATTTGTAACCCCTTTTCTAATCAAGTGTTATGTGACCTATCAATTTGGATCTCCTTTAGAAGTCTGGAATCAGGAATACTGACAATTAGAGAAACTATTAAATCAAATTCCAAAATACACTTCAAGGTCATAGTGGTTGTAAGAACATATTGATTAGTGAAGATTATGAAAAGTATGGAGTGGTGTTTCATGCCTTATTATATCACAATAAAATAGTAAATAAATTATTGGGGGAAAGATGAACTATTCTATAGAATATATAACTCATTTTAAAGGAAGTACAAAGTAGACTCATTCCCTGCCTTACACTAAAATTTAGGGTCTATAGTTTGCTTAGTGATAAAAAGAAAAAAAAATCAGTTGAATTTAAATAAATTTCTTTAGTTCTGAGTCACTCTGAGAATTAGTTCTGAGAAGACAGGAAACAGAAACCAGATTTATAAAAATTGCTTTCTATTCCATGCCTTTCCCATAAATGTTAAAATAACATTTTTGAAGTGAAGAGTAACATGAATAATAAGAGCCTGAGTTCTTCCAAAGACAATTAATGGAAAAATTTAGAAAACAAAATCTAAGGTAAATAATAAATGAATAATAACTGAGCTATAGTGTTTCTTGTAACAATATCAATCAAACTGACTAACTGGAGGTGGGGGGAAAGTAAGAAGCAGGAAAGAAAGAAAAAATAGAAAAAAAGAATCACTAACTCATTCACTAATTTGAATGGAATTTTAAACACTCAGTTTTCTCAAAAGATAACTCATCATATATTTCATTTAAGTTTTTGATGAGGTTTCAATCTATGTAGCATTTTTTAAAAAGTTACCAAGTAAAAAACTGTCTGAAAAACTATATACCATAGTATATCATTGTGGTAATGATCAAGTTAAAGGGATTTTGTATAATCTTTTTATATTTCTAAATTTTATCTTCATTGTTTATGAAGATAAAAATAAATTATCATTTCTTAGAAATGAAAGAAAATTCTACAGTTTCAATTACTGGCAACAAGAATATTCAGAGCAAGTGAAAATTTAAAAAGGTAATTTATCATATTTTCTAAATCTATAGACACTTGTACAATTTTGTACTAAGGTGCTTGTACATTTTTTTAAGTAGCAACACAATAATATATATTCTGAAGTATTTTTAAAAACTTGCATATTTCCCTTAATTTATATTTTTAGACTAAAAAGAGAAGCTAGTAATTACAGGCTACCCTTGCCTTATATAGATTGCATTATATGAAATGCAAATTTAGTGTATGCTAAAAATGCAATCTTAGTGTATATTAAAATTGTATACTTGTTTTGTCCTGTAACCTGTCTCAAATACTATTAAATATTTGAGAAAATGCTATTAAGATAAAGTTCCAATAATACATATTTCCATTATGATGTTACTGTGCAAAAGCAGGAACTGAATGTACTGACTTATGTGATACATTCCCTGATTATTAGAATTAGAAGATCATAACCATACTTGATCCATTAAAACCATATGTGATCTGTTCAAATAGTGGTTTCTCCATAAGCTTTATTATAGATTTGTTATTTTTTGCTATTAATTGAAGGAGTTGGAAAAATTAACACGTTTTAAGATCACATTTATGAAAACTTATGTCCATAATCCTAAAAATTATCATTTTAAAACCTAGGTATTTTTATGTGCGCACACACACATGTACACTTTATTTTATGTCAGTTTCTAAATTGTGTTAGGATTGTAGTCACTGATTTTTGAGATAAGGGTTTTGAGGAGGCAAGCTTCTATGATTATGGATAAATATTAATATTTTATGATAATTGGTTTTTGACTGCCACACTTTAAAAGGATTCACATAAGAAGATAGAGGAAAAAGAAGCTAGTGTTTCCCAATTGTTATTATACTCAACATAGGCATCACAATATGTCAGTCAGAACTTCTCAAATGTCTGGGATATCACTTCTTAAAATGTGAACATACACTATAACTTATTAGATAGAATGTCAGCATTGTTTCTCCATGTCATTTAATTCAGATCCTTGTTATTTAATTCAACTGTCAGGAAAAATTAAAATGAAGTAAATTTAACTATATAAACCATTTTATGAACCTTTTAATAATTCACATGTAAGGTAAACTGGTAAATAATTGTGCATCAATATGGTTTAAAATGCAGAGTTCCATAGTGCTCCCACCATGATAACACTGCTCAACAAGGATTATCATCATATTGCCCTTAGATATTATAGTGACTTTGTTTTTAAAATTCACTTAAAAATAATAATGTATTATTTATTTTACTGTCAATATATTTACCATTACAATATATGTGGAATTTGTAGTTGTAAACAGGATTAGTTTTTCAGAGCAGTGTGGAATTCCATTGTACGACCATCAAAATTTAGAAGTTTATATAGATATTCTACCATGGATTAATGTTAGTCAGTTTCCTTTTTTTTAATTTTACTATTATTATTAGCATCACCATACACAATTTGATTGAGATAAATATTCATTTTTGCTTGTGTTTGTACTCAGTAGCAGCAATGTTGGGTTATAGCTATAGTATGTACAGCTTTAGTAGGGACTTTCCAATTTGATTGTTATTTATTTATATTTCCACCGGGAACAAGGATTCCAGATGATCCTCACCCTCATCAGTAACTCATTTCATCATTAGTCCTTTTACTTGTAAGAATTTTAGTACATATACTTTGATATTACATTCTGGTTTAATTTTCATTTCTCTAGATTACTGATGGTGTTAAACACATTTTTCCATGTTACTCTGCTATATTTGCTATATGTGTTCGTTTACACATTTATTCAAATCTTTGAGTGCCAATCTTTAAGATTTATCGGTCTTAGTGCTTCATAACATAGGTATTTGACACTGTGCTCATAATGTAAAATTCACATATTGCTTATTCACCATTTTTGATTGTAAAAATCTGAATTTTTAATATATTTACAAGGTTTTGTAATCATCATCATTTTTACTTCCAGAATATTTTAACCTTTTTCACCATGCCTGTTATCATTCACTTTCCATTTCTCCTCCTCCCAAAACTTGCTATTAATTTAATTTCTTCCTCTATGGATTTTGCTATTTTGGGCACTATATGTAAAGCCCTTGTAAGCTCGCTTCTTTTGCTTTGTGTATGTTTTCCAGGTCCACCTAAGCTGCAGCATTATCAATGCCTTATCCCTTTTTATGAATCACTAATATTTCATTGTATGGATGTACTGCATCTTGTTTACTTGTCCATCAGTGATTAGCATTTAAATTTTCATTTTTTGGTTATTGTGAATGGTGTTGCTCTACACATTTATGCAGTCATCTTTGTGTGATGTCATTTTTGTGTAGACATGTAGTCAATTTCTTGTGTACATGCTTAACAGTAACATTTCAAGGTTTCATGGTAACTGTATGTTTTATATTTTGGAGAACTGTTAAATTTTCTCAAAACTTCAAGTGCAATGTATGAGGGTTCCAATTTCTCCACATTCTCACTAACTCTTATTAATTTTTTTCTTTCTTTTCTGTTTTTCACATAGTCATTGTAGTGTTTGTAAAGTAATACCTCATGATTTTCATTTCTACTTCACTAATGCTAGTGATGTTGAACATAATAATATTATCTTTTTTTTTCGACTTTTTTTTTTTTGAGACTAGGTCTGGCTATTTTTGCCTGTGAAACCGCAGGGTCATGTTGCCCGGGGTACCACAGACTCAAGCAATCCCCAGCCTCAGCTTCCCAAATAGCTGGGATTACAGGCACACGCCACCACACCCTGCTATATTTTTTTGAAACTAGGTCTTGTAATGTACCCCCAGCGGGACTCGATCACGATCCCTGGCCCCGGCCATGTCTTCCTAGACTGCCGCTTATAGGCATGAGCCACCATGCCCATCCTCATAATATTATCTTACTGGACTTTGAAATTTGTATAAAGGAATGGTTTTGCTTTTTTTACAATTTGTTTTTTCTCTATATTTATTCAGCATTTGTCTCGTTAGAAAATTGTTTTATTTTTTCAAGTTTTTCATAGGACAAACTTAGCTTAAACAATTTTCTGTGTTCTATACTTACTTTGGTTTTCATCTTTTCCTTTATTCTTTTATTTATTTGCATTCAATTTACTATTTTTAAAGCTTCCTGAAGTGAACATATCTGGTTTATCTTCCTTCTTTTTACAAGTTATATTTTTTGTTGCTTCATAACAACAAATCTCTTAGTTGCATATTATAGCTCTCCAAATATATGTTCTTTCTTCACACCCAGCACCAAAGTCCCAGGAATCTTCCAATAAACCACTATTCCCCCTTGCTCCCACCCAAACACACCCCTCTTCTAGTAACCTTAGTCATAGTTCACTGTGCTCTTTGAGGTCTTTTGTGTTCACATGTGAACTTTAGCAATACTCATTCTATTTCTTCAAAGAATGCTCTTGGGAGATTGAATTAGATCTCTTAGAATGCCCTATTGAGATTGCATTAAATCAGTAAATTTTTTTGTGTAAGATAGCCATTTTGACAATGTTGAGTCTTACTTTTCATGAGTATAGAATATCCTTCTAATTTCTTGTGTCTTCTTCTTCACAATGTTTTTATTGTTTTCCTGCCATAGGTCCTTTATCTCCCTTGTTAAATGTATTAACAGGCATATGCATTGAAATTCTAGTTGTTCTCCAAATTTCTTTAGCCTCATAAATATCTTACCTCCATTACTATATGTTCTGCAATATTTAGTCAATATTTTTTAATTTATATCCTAATATTGCTCTTTGACTTAGAATTACTTGAAACCTTGTTGCTTGAAGCAAACTTTAAGGAATTATCTATATTGTTTTCTGTTTTTTATTTATAGATTATTTTCACTTTTGTCAGATAATGTTTTTTATATTATTTAAATCTTTAGAAATGTACTGAGCAAAGAAAATGTCAAATATAAAATTAAAAAAGTCTCAAACATATATAGAAATTAATAGTCACAATCATCTATTTATATTCAAATTTCTGTTTTATCTCTTTCATATGTATTTAAATAAGAACAAAGTTTAGAAATGTAACTATAATGAAAACCATTCATATAATCTGTTTAACTATATGTATGTTACTATTCTACAATAGTATGCTCATATCACTAGGAGAAATAAAATTATTGAGAAGATGATTGCCTATTATTCTCACTCCACAATGTAACAAAAGTATATGAATTTTGGAAAGTGAGAAAAAATTCCTCCAATATGATCAATCTATCATAGCTGCAGATTCTATTTTTGATTTTCCCAAATATTGAAGGGAAATTGTGACACTAATTTTTTATGTACACTTAAAAATTACATTTTATTTATGGCTGTATTTCCTGGTACACATTGGTTCACCAAATGATTCCTAGGACTATTTCAATTTATTTCTTACCCATAATGTCAACAACTTTTATTTTAAGAATATGATTAAAATGTTCATTTATTTTCACATTTACAGAAGAGATGGTACAAGCCATAACAATACCATATGCATTGTCACTGACATGATATTCATCTTCAAATAATACAAAGCAACAAAAATAATATAAGCACAGAGAAAGGTTTCCAAACTCTCTGATCTTTACAACTTAGAGCAAATCAATTAGCACTCTAACCCTCAGTTTCCTTATTTGAATGGCAAAATTTATGTTCAGTTGCAAAATACTAGTGTTTTCACAAGAATGGTTCAAAACCAATTCCTTGATAGAGGAGATTTTGTGGGGTTGGTGCTCAAAAAAATATTATTTCCTTCATTACATTCTAACTGCTCTTACATATTATCTTAAATTCAGTGACAGTTAAGATTCACTCTGTGATAAGTAGAGCCACATTCCACATTTCAAATAAGTATGTTATGTTGTAGTAACAACACCTAAATCCAAAGATTTACAATTTTAAAGGTTATTTGTATTATCTTACTACATGTTCAGTACAGGTTTACAAGGATCTTTTTATTTACAGTGCACATCTAAACTTAAGAGGAAAGAATATTAATTGGAACTCAATGATAATTATGTAGCATTTATTATATTATCAAAATGAGAACTGAAACCCAGGGTCACTTCAATAAATTTTACTCTAGATAGAACTTATCCAACAAATACAAATTAGAATTTTTTCTCCCACCCCACAGAATTTATTTTAAATGGGCAAAAGAGTCATTAACAGTAAAAATGCAATTATCTTGACTGGGTAGCTCCTGTTTAAGGTATTTTGACATCAATATATGTTGTGCTATCTATGTGCGGAGGAAGGCAGTGTGGAGATTGAATATTTCCTTCCTAAAGAATGCTCTGTGGCAATGCAAACGCTGAATACTAATTATTTAAGTCTTTTTCCATCTCTTTGGTCATTATGCAAACACGGGCTGAAGGACAAGGCTGAAGATAATAACTGTTTCTGGTAGTGCCCCCTGGGAGTGGAGAGGAGAGGTGAGGAGAAATAGCTGGTGAGGAGAAACAGCATCTGGTGAGACTTGCCTTGAGAACAAGAAAGAATTGGGGGGAGTGGAGGTAGAGATTCTGATAGGAATATAAAGAGTTGTAGAAGCAACCCCAAGAATTCAACCATTCTAAGAAAACGAAGGAGGAGTCAGCCATTTCAGACCTCACCATGCGATTTTTTGGAGGGCAGTCATTGTGGGTCACCCAGAGAAATGTAGAGGTGAAGAAAATTAAAGCGATAGATATAGACTCCCCAGAGGCAGGAAAGACGAAGATAGTAAAGATTTCATTGTGACCTTTAGTTTGGGACACTTGCTCCAGGTATTCAGTGGCAGGAAGATGCCATTTTAAAAAGAGTGACCTTTTGTTCAGGATACTTGTTACAGGTCTTGAGTGGCAGAAAGATGATAATATGGATGCCTTTTGCTTAGGACTTTAAAACACAGGAAATAACTGGGGTAAGCGCGGCTGTTGTCCAAGCGCTGGGAGGCAAGAGGCTTGCGATCTCTTGAGTTCGTGGGTTTGAGAATACCCTGTGCAACATAGCAACACCTGGTCTGGAAAAAGCAGCTGGGTGCCATGGTAGATGCCTGTTATCCCAGATACCTGGGAGGCTGAGGCTGGGCATCGCTTGAGTCTGTGGTATCCAAGGCAACTTGAATCTGTGGTACCCTGGGCAACATAGCGAGACCTAGTCTCAAAATAAATAAACAAACAAACAAATAAGTAACTGGGGTAAGATAACTGGTTGTTTGTGGCTCAGTGGCTTTTTGTTTTTTCTTTTTTTTTTTTTAAATAAAACCCATTATTGTTTCCTAAACCTGAGTGGCCTTGCAGTTGTGCACATGGGTAAAGAACTCAGACAGTGACTGGTAAGCTGGGCACTGTCCTGGCTTAGTTTTCATGCCTTTATTGCCTGGTATCAATTAGTTGACAAACTTGGTTAATCTGCAAACAGCAGATTTAAATAACTATTTCATACACATCAAATCTTCGTATATGGCTTTCTCTCTTGTCTACTAGAACAAACATTATACATTATATTCAGACAAGTACAGTTTTATGTTTTCAGAAAAAGAGTAGATTTGAGATATATGTGGCACCCATAATGACTAGTGAAGCACCCTCATGACTTATATCAGTTATGTTGCAAGTATTCAGAAGAATATCATTACACAGTCACAAGTATATCTAAAATGGAAAAAATAAAACATTAAAGAGGATTGAAGCAAGCAGAATTCTCATATATTATACTTTGGTGAATATAAAGTAGGAAAAAGCATTTTAGAAAGCTGTTTGGCAATATTTAAAGTGGCATACACATCTACCTTTTGAACCTGCAATTCCAATCCAAGAGAATAGAAGCCATACTTCCATGAAAACCCTTACAAAAGAATGTCCAATCAAATTTATTCATAATAGTTAAAATCATCCTAGCTATTTATCCACAGGAGAATGGAAATATCAACTCTTGTATGCTTAGACAATGAATACTATTCTCAATAAAGAGAAAAATCATAGATACTTTAAAACAAATGTGTAAAATTGAGCTCAAAAAAGTCAGAAACAAAGAACCTTCTATAGATCCCATCTATGTAAAATCTAGAATAGGCAACATTAACAGAACAGAAATCACACCACTGTTTGCTTTTAACTTTGAAGGAGGTGAAAATTAGCCAGTAAAGAGCACTGAGGAATGTTTTTTGATTATTGGATCCTGAGTGAATACACATACATTTATAAGAATTAATTGATTCATTCACTTAATATTTGGCCCTTTTTCCCTGTAAATAATAGCTGACTTTTCAAAAATTTGAAGGTATTTAGACATTACAATCATAATTTAATTTTACCAACACTTTATTTAACAAACTTAATACCATTAATTAATCATTTTAGGGTATTTCACTTGACTCACCTTTTTTGGATAATATTCTACTAAATCTTTAAGGCACAATTGTGCTTTAAGAAACAAATAGTTCAACATTATTTTAAAAGCATTCTAAGGCAGTAAAAGTTCATGTACTACATCACTCTGTAAAATCCAATTTCTTTTAGGTTAGTTTGGATAATTTTACTCAAATTTTTAAATACCGACTATATGGGGAAAATATTAAAATTTCCTAAATGCTGACATCTGGTGAAGTATTTCCACAGTTTGAGGTTTATACAGGTATCTAACTGTTTATGAACGCCATCATTTAGGATAAAACGAGCTTTGGAGTAGGACAGATACACTTTTTAATGAATTATTCTTAGATCTTTTTCACCAATGTTGAACAATATAAAAAGTTTCTAATCTAAAATAGTGCCTGACACATGATATAAACATAATGATAGATTCATTCTTTGACATGCAATACTGTTAATAAATGACTTCTCTCCTCTCCTCCACCTCCTTCCTGACTACAGCCATGCCATGACAACTGTCTGGGGTGGAGAGAGTAGGAAGGATAAGGAGATGTGATAAAGTGTTAAAAGACACTTTGTATTTTAATATTAAAAACAAATATAAAAATAATGAAGAATATATTGTGGTATAAATCAATGTATCCCTTCAAATTTCTTATTTTGCATTCATCAGGTAGATTCCTAGGATTTGAATTGTGAGTTCATATGATAGCTCTATTTTTAATGTATTAATGAATCAACATACTATTTTCCAGAGGGGTTGAACTTCTACATTTTCACCAATAGTGCACACATGATGCTTTTTCTCATCACTTTCAATAATATTTATGTTTTCTGGTTTTATGAATATGGACCATTTTAACTGCATTGAAGTGGTCTCATTGTGTTTGATTTGCATTTTCCTGAAAGTAAGTAAGATTGAATCCCCCCCCCCCCCCTTAGGCTTGTTGCCTAAGAATTGTCTATTTAGTTCTACTGACCACTTTTTGAGTTGGGTCTTTGTTTTCTTTTGATTGAATTGTGGTAGATCTTCTATAACCCTATGCCAGTATATGATGTGTAAATACTTTCACCCATTCATCAGGGTCTCTTAGTTTTAATGATAATTTCTTTTGCTTTAAAGAAACATTTTAATTTGATGTAGTTCAATTTATTTTTGCTTTCATTTCTTCCCCTTAGTGTTGAATGCCCAAATACATCACTGAAACAACTGCTATATACTATTTTGACTATATTGTCTCTTATATATCTTACAGTTTGAGGTCTCACATAAAAGTTATTATTTCATTTTGAATTAATATTTGTGTATGGCATGAAATAATGTTTTAGTTTCATTTTTTCCAAATGTTGCTATCCAGTTTTCCCAGCAACATTTGTTGAAGATTTCCTTTTTGCATTATATGTTCCTGACTCTTTCGTCATGAATTGACTGTCTGTATAAACATGGATTTAATGGGTTTGTTTTAGGGATCATTGATGTGTGTCTATTTATATCCATGCTATAATACCACACTATTTTTCTTACTATAGCCTTGTAGTCTAGTCTGAAGTCTGGAAATGTGACAACGTTTTTTCAGTTTTTTGCCAAGATTTCTTTAGCTACTCAGGGTATTTTTGTTTCTGCATTCATTTCAATGGTACTAGACTTCTTTGAAAAATTATATTGCACTTTCAAATGGGTTTTAATTGAATATATTTATTGTTTAGGGTAAAATGTACATTTTTACAAAAATTCTTCTGAATCACCTCTGTGGAATATTTTTCCATTGTCTTGTGTCTTCTGTTTCTTACAGTAATGCCTTAGAGTTCTACTTTAATGTGTCTTCCACCTCCTATATAAGGTTTATTCCTATGTATTTAACTACTTTTGTTGCTACTATAAATGAAAATGATTCTTGATTTCTTTATTTTCTGTCCATTATTAGCTTATAGATATACAAAAGATATTTTTATGTTGATTTTATAACCTGTCACTTTCCTATATTGATTTTATTTTCTAACCAGTTTTTAATGGCATCTTTAGGATATCCTATATGTACATCATATTAGGTACATGCAATATTACTTTTTACTTTCCAATTTGAAAATTCATATCTTACTTTCTTAACTACTCTATCTAAAATGTCCAGTAATGTGCTGAATAGCAGTAGTGGACATCCTATTTGTGTGTCTGATTTTTAGAGGAAATATTTTCACTTTCTCAGCACTGCTCTGATGTCTACACAGACCTACTGTGACAGGTTTGCTTCCAAGGCCTTTCCTGGAACTCATTGAAACTGTATCGGTATCTGAGGAAATCTATTATAACTGTATCGGTATCTGAGGAAATCTATTATGGCAAGTAAGAAAACATTGTTTACTAAACAGGTGGACCAAGCAAAAACAGTACCACATTCAATTAAGCCTTTTTTTAATATAAAGAAGATCTTTGTGAATGATTCTATTAGAAATTTTCTAGAGAAGCATTATTGCAGAAGTAATTATTAAGTCATCACTATGCCTGTGGTATTATGAAACATCACTGAACATGATCTATGAGCAGGCTTTTAAGGAAGAATGGATTATTTTTTGACAAGTATATTCTTTATTGGTGGCCAATAACATTACTGAACTTTGACTTTTTTAATCTAACTAGTTTGAAAATTTTCAAGTTTCTTTGTCAAACTATCAAGAAAAAAATTAAAAGTAGATTCCTCACATTTTGTAAGGGGCAAATTAAATAGGAGGGTGTCATGACTATATATAATTATTTTATATTACACAGTTTTATTGAGCAGTTGTTGACATAACTCAGAGCCTCAGAGAAACATACTTTTTGACCTTTATATTTAATTATCACATTTTAACACCAATATGGATGAAAATCATATGCTAAAATTTCATAATCACAGCTAAAATTTATCTGTTGAAAAATCTGTGGTCCCTAACTACCCAAAAATGTTCAACAAAGAATACAGCATGTAATCATAGGTATAGTTATATAACTAGAGATCTATAGTGAAAAAATAAAGATATGAAAAAATTAAATTTTTTTCATGATGTTCTGATGAAAGTTTGGAAATCTACTTTTCACAACTATCCCTGAAATGTAACTTTTACATAAAAATGTTGGAGAAATGCATGGAAAAGATTAATTTGGAAAGACAAAACACAATACTCAAGCACTGTTATATAGTAAAACTATTTTTAAAAATATTTATAGCTTGCAAAAATTCAATATTTCCTCATATTTGTGGAATGTCTACTATGTGGTAGACACTGTTAAATGTGCAAAATACTGCTCTGAATGGAAACTTCTAGTCACATGTATCTATTGACGCATGAAATATGGCTAGTTGAAACTGAGGCTAATTCCAATTGTCAAAGACACGCCAAACTTCAGAGACTTCAGATGGAAAAAAAGGAAGTAAAATATCTCGCTATTTTTGCTTTCATATATTATCACAATTTGGATATATTTCATTTAACAAGATATTATTTATACTAATTTGACTGACTTCATACCTTCTAATGGTGATACTAGGTAATATTTAATTACATATGTAATTTTTTTCTATTTGAAATATGATATATATCATCATAGATATTTGTGATATTTCCCTGTGGGAGCTGACCTGAAATGGGGGACCCATGGGGCGAAAGCACCCATGGGCGAAGCTCTCGGCCCCCACAGGAGGGGTGTTTCTGGGAGCTGACCTTCACAAGGGGACCTTTAGGGCTCTGCCCCCAGACCCCAGGCAAGGGAGTTGTTGAGGCCATCCTCTGATTTAGTAAACAATTCTAAGCAGCCCTGCGGTCAGGTCAGGGTATTTCCCTAAAAAAGTCAAAGCAAATCCTACTTACCTTGGTGGAGTCTCAGTGAAGG
>PVHY01025036.1:0-18871 GCA_004024945.1 Uropsilus gracilis | reverse complement strand
GGGGGTGGGGGTGGGGGCTTCTGCAGACTCTTCCCTCCTGGAATGCCAGCAGAGAACCTAACTGTAGTGGTGAGATGAGTTTATGAAAAACAGAAATGAAATATTTTAGCAATTGAGAGGAAAAGGCACAGAACTGAGAAAATCACAGACTATGTGATAAATACAGCTCATGATAATGAACTTGAGCAATAAATGATAGGTTGAATTATGTTGAGGATTTCAGTTTTAGAAAGAGTGGGCTATGTCATCTGGGCCATTACATGTTTTTGAGTTCTGACCCTTGAATGAACACACTTCAATTATCTCCAGACCTGTGCATTATGTGGGTACGCCTTACCAGCAGGGGGAAGGTTCTGGAGGTGTGTGTGTGTGTGTGTGTGTGTGTGTGTGTGAGCGCGCGCATGTGTGTGCGTGTGTATGACTAAATTCTATGACATTCAGCATAAATGGCCTCACACAGTTAATCGTCCCCTCCCCCCAGCACTCAAAGCTGCTAATTGCCCCCCATTTCAGGATTTTGAGTTGACACTTCCGATCTTCCAAGCTTTCATCTTCACACCTCTTCCCACCTCTTATGACAGATAATTATGGCTGAGTGTGAGCATCAACAGAAAAGCAGACATCTTATCTTCACATTGGGCACTTAAATGAACATTTTAAGACAAATTATTAATAACTACTTGAGAAAATGATATCAGCAAAGCTTGTGAGACACTGAATTGTTGTATTGTGACTGTGAAAGAATGAAGGCCATTTCCGTGATACATAGGGGAAGTTTTATGAAGTAATTAAATATTAATTTAGCCAACAAATATTTATTACCTACCCCCTATATTTAAGATATTTTATTAGGGACCACAGGGCATACGAAGTCATACATGATTCAGTTCCTGGTCTAATGGAGTTTACAACCCAGGAGTTTAAAAAAGACTTATTGTTTAAAAGACCTGCAATACAGAGAAGTGTCAAAAACGTGGTTCTGTCTAAGCACTTGAGAAGGTAAAAGGGGGCCTGTCTCATGATGGGGCGGGTGCCCTGAGCCACGCAGCCATGGTGGGGATGGGGAAGACACCTGTGGAGAGGATAGCACAGACAGATCTGTGGGGAGGGAAGCAAGGAAGGCCAAGTTCCTCTAAACTCTGGAACACTGACAGGGGATTAGCTGCACAAGGGCAGAGATCAGTCTGTAAAGCATCTTAAACACCAGACTAAGGCGTTAAGCTTCCTTCTTTGGAATGTGGAATAACTAACAGAAATGGTGTAAGGGGGGTACAATTAGAACGGATTTGAAGGGTCTTCACTTGGGAGATCATTGCCTGGGTTGGGGGTCAGACCTTAAGACTCCCCTCTCCAGGCACTTTTATTTATTTTATTTATTGGGGGGGCACTTTTAGAGTTGTTTCAGGGGGGCCTGGCAAAGAGTCAGGTAAAGTCTGCAGGTGAGTGAGCCTCACTCTCATCAGAAGAGAGCAGATCAGAGCCAAGAAATGACATTGTCACCTGGCCCTGTGCAAAGTGTTTACCATAGGACTGACACTGGGTGGTGCCCTGCTGCTAGACATTCTCGTCCCAGCAGGACTCCCCTAACTTCAGTGTTTGGGAATTAATCTTCTAAATCTATTTTATCTACAGGTTAATATTGTGTAATTTTGAATGGATCCTAGAGTCATGTGATTTCATCAGATGCTCCTTGAATCTCCCCAGACATGGTAATCCACACCTGGCGGTGAGTCCCTAACCTACCCCCTGGAGTTGGTCAAGACCCTTCCACCTGCCAATAGTGTGCCTCACACTTCCGATGAGGAGCCTAGCTCCTTTGGCCCAGGTGTGCTGAGGCCTACTGTGTGAGGAGCCAGGCTACCTCGGTGGCAGCCAGTCATGGTGACCTTCTCTGAAGTCCTGCTCTCAGGTGAGTGTGTGACACAAGCTGGTTTGTCGGATGCTGTGGCACACTGGCAAGTTCCTCCTCCTAGAGAAAAATGGAGTACGGGTTTACCAGCTGGTAGGGCTTAGGCAGGTCACTAGCAAAGACCAGAGAGGGGGTTGCCTCTGTGGGGAGGCAGGAAGTAAACCATCAGGTCACTTCTAAAGGTGTCACCATGACAGAAGTAGCTGGTGGACATGAAAGCATAGCAGCTACTCCCCCTAGGGGTATCCCTTCCATTCCAGGCCCTCCAAGCCAAATTCTCTGTGATACCAGGCCTCACCCCACCAAGGCCTGACACTGAGAAAACCTGACAAGGTAAGACCTCATAGTGCAGATGGAACATCTTGTTTCACGGGGCCTAGGTCAAGTTCTCCTGGTTACACAGCTCATAATTTGGATTTGAACCCAGGGCCATCTAGCTCCAAAGCTTAGACCCTGGCTCAGCCCACCAGCCTGACCTCTTGACTGTCCCCTGTGCATGAAAGAGCATTTGGCTGCAGGTAACAAAACCTGACCACCCTGACCTGGACAGGTGTAGATCTTATTACCTTTTTGCCAGGGCTCAGCATACAGTTGGGCAAAACTAAAGGCTCAAGAAATGTTGCATGACTACAAATGTGAATAACCTCCTTAGATAATAATTCTTCTAACACCTTACATCAATATAACATTTCATTGTTTGTGCTCCTGTCTCCAGGGTAACAGAGAAGACCCTGTGCTGCTTTACCTGCGGAAACAACCTTGGGGCCAAGGCCAGGACAAGTTTCAATATCCCCATTTTCCAGAGGAGGAAACTGAGGCTTACAGTTTGTGTGATTTGAGCAATGCACGGTGGCGCATGCCTGTAAGCAGCAGCCTAGGAAGCCGCGGTGGGGACCAGGGATTGCAGTTTGAGTTCTGCTGGGGGCAACGTAGCGAGACCTAGTTCCAAAAAAAATAGCTGAGCGTGGTGCCTGTAATCCCAGCTACCTGGGAAGCTGAGGCTGGGGATTGCTTGAGTCTGTGGTACCCCAGTCAACATAAACCTGTGGTTCCATGGGCAAAAATAGCAAGACCTGGTCTCAAAAAAAAAAAAAAAAGGAAGAAAAAAAAAGAAAGTTTATGTGATTTGTCTGAAGTCACAGAGGAAGGGTAGCACGGTATAGAATTTAATTCTTTTTTTCTGATTTGGAGGGCAGTACCCCTTCTCCACGTCTTTATCCTCCTTGACTAAATAATATGCTAGAAGCTATGGGACATAGTCTTTCTTTTCCTCATTAACTTTCTTTCCAAAATGGATGTAGAGATTCTACCAATGGGACCCTTCTATGAAAAGCCATAAACCAATAGCCCCCACCCTTCCCTTCCCCGTGGGGGTCTTCTGTCTTGCTTTGAAAAGCAACTGAGTCTCAGGTTCTGGAGGCAAGGGCAGGAAACGTATGAATGTCTCTAATATGATAATGATATAAAAGAAATTTATGGTGCCCCAGAGGGAGAGAATTACAAATGGATGAAAGGTGTTCAATGTAGAAGCTTTTTTTTTTTTTTTTTTTTTTGGTAGGGTGTAAAAATAAATAGAGGAAAATAGAACCTATGGCAAATGGAAGGCAAATGGGCCTGGTGCCCCCGGTGCCCCCGCTGCTGCCCACCTTCCTGCCTAATGATGGTCATTTGTAAAATTTCCCACTTTGTCATTTTTCAAGTGACTCTGCAGTGTCTTGCTCCTTTGCCAGTCTTCAGGCAGTGTCTGGACTGTCAGCGAGTGAGAAGAGCTTTGACCCAGCCTTGCCTTCTGCAAGCCTTGGGCTCACTACCTGCCTCCTGCTTCTCTGGTTCATCCCAGAAGTCAGACCCTGAGCAGGCATGGCAGGAAAGGAGCATGGTGCAAACCATGGTCCTTCTTACTGCTCCCTGCCTCACACTAGGACGGTCTGTGTGTCTGGTTCTGGACACAGGGAGCTTTGTTTAGGGGCAATGAGGGCTGGGGAGCCTGACTCTTGGGGTAGCCAGGCCTCTGCTGACACAGGTAGGCTCCTTCAGGTGCTCTGGTCTCTGGCACAGCCTTCTTCATCCCAAACTCCCTAGTGGATTGTCATGAGCTCTCCCACTCTGAGATACCTGTGCTCCTCTGATACGCCCTCCAGGCCAGGGTTCTGCCTCCTACCCTCCTACTGCACACCTGGACCTGTTCTGCCTGCACCAGCCCTGCACTGCCTGGTGGGGAAGCTGCCAGGGTTCTCCAGGTGGACCCATTTCACCCCTAAGTTCCAGCTGCATTTCATTAAGGCAGTGGCCATACACTAAGTAAATTCTCCAGTTTTCTCAAAGGTTAATGATTCCAGATTTCATTGTTTTTGAGAAGGTCTCTGACCTTCCACCTCCAACCATCTCTCCGCTATAGATGCTCTCTGATTTCACCATAGAAGCTTCTTGACTTGTTTGTTCTCAAGCTACCACTCCCACCTGCCTTGGGTTTCCTTGTTGCCCTGTCTTGTAGGTAGGCTCCAGAGCTTTGAGTTACACTCCAAGCTTTTTCTTTCTCCAATTACTCTGCCGTTTTGTTGGCACACCCAAACAGGCAGCTTCTCAGCATGGAAGATGTGGGTTTTCTTGGGCCATGAGGAGTGGGTTGGGGGTGGGAGGGCCCAGACCACAGGATGGGACAAGAACCCCTTCCAGAACTTTCTGCAACTATGCCCAACTTCTCTGGCTCTGGCCTCCCTGGCTCTCTGCTGCCTTTGACTTCCAGCCTGATTGGGCCTGAACTTTCTGTTCCCCTTGCTCCAAGGCGGACTGACCACCATGACTGCCTTGGCCCTCTGCTGTTCTAGTCAAACCTCCAAATGTTCCAGGCTTCTAACCGGGGTTAGAAGGCCCATCCCACAACACCTGGAAGATGTGCCAAGGGTAGGTATGAGAGAACCCCCACCATCAAGACTCTACCCCTGCCCAGCCTCCACTTCAGTTACTACTTCCTGGGAATCAACCAGCAATCTCAGCATGGTACCAACTGGCAGAGCACGTGTGTGGCTACTCTGGGTCAGTTTCTGAGACATGGGCTCCAGCACAAGTCTGAGTCTCTCTGATCTTGTGTCACTGCGGGACTTTCTTCTTTCTTAGTGTCCTGACCTGCGTCTGCCCTTAAGTTTTCAAAATGCACCACTGAGGCCACATGTGTTCTGTCAGAAGCTGCTGCTGAGAGCTGGGAAACCTCCCATTTCTTGAGCTGCACAAGGCCAACCTGCTGTCTTTCAAAGTTAAGATAACCATGTGCAGAGTTTTAGTTCCTTCTGAGGCAGCAGTCTAGAGATGTCAGTAACACTGCGTATCTGAACTTTTGAAGCTGATGTCCTGGGGATTAGGGAGCTTCTCCCAATAGTCATTAGCTGCCACTGCCTGGTGGCCCTGGGACAGCTGCTCTGAGGTCCTGTCCTGAGTCCAGAGAACACAAGAAAGTCTTAAAAAGTGAATAATGCCCAGGAAAGACAGGCCAGAAAATCCCAGAGCCCCTAGAAAGCTCACCCAGAAGGTAGACATCTCCTCTCATCAGGGGGCAGGTAAATGTTGCTGGGAGATTCCTGGAGGAGAGTGGGCTTTCCACAGTGAGCATGGTGTGAGGAAGGACCCCTTGCCACTTACACCACAGACGTCAGTTCTCTGTCCTGTACAAGTTGAATGCAATTCTATGTAATAATTAAGGACTTGGTTTGGAAAACTTCCATGCATGACTTTTCTCTTCAGACTATAGTATTGAGGCAATCTGCTCCATCTCTGCTTCTTTCCTGGTGGCAGATGGCATGTGGTCTTCCTTCAGCTCTCCTCAGGTCACCTTCTTGTGATGTTTACCACTCACCATCTCCACCCTGCATTCCCAAGCCCCCTTGGCCTGCTTTGTTTTTCTCCCAAGCCCTTCTCTACTGTTGTCATATACTTGCTGTATTACCTGTCTTCCTCAGAATGTGACCTTCATAAGGAAGGATCTTTGCATTGTCCCTGCTATATCCTACTGTTTAAAAGAATGCAGGTTACAGGAGCTACTGTGGTAACAGCCTTTGAATAAATGGCTGTAGCAAGAGGCTGGCAGGCAGCAGTCAGAGAGGCTGTGTGGTCCACTGAAGACACAGACTTATTGCTTCCCTCCCTGCAGATGGCTTCTAGCAGCATGTCCCATATTCCAAGCAGCAAAAGATGAAGGCCAGCAGACAAAAGCACATACTTGCTCTTGTTAGTCTTCATGACAACAGAAACAACTTAAATCCTTCGTGGGGAGAACTGCATTGTGGGTTTCCAGCTGCAAGGAATACTGAGACGTGGCTATCTCTTGAGAGGGACAGGCAGGGAAGGGACATGGAATGACAGCCAGCAGCAACTGAACCACTGTGTCCACTGTCATTTCCCTGGGACCTAGTCATTGTTTATGAAAGTAGTTTGGGGGAAAAAATAATTTATTTGGGGACTGAGTGCCTCCAAGGCACTGTATACACTCAGAAAAATGGTGAGTATTCAGGTTATCTGGGAAGAACCCTTGTAAACCTCTTTGACCAGTTAAGCAGAAGGGGTTTTTGTTTGTTTCCTTCTGAATGGTTCAACTTTAAGTTCCTGTACAAATGTGAACACATTATTATTATCCCTGTTCCTCCTACTTTGTGTTTCTGGAAGTCCCTCATTGCTAGAAAACAATGTGATATTTAATGTCTACACTTTGGTTTGATGTCTAACCTCTACTCAAAGTCGCTGCCTTCTTGAAAGATTGAACAAAACTGATGGGTCTGCTTTATTGGCAACAGAAGCAGGGAGAGCAGTACTACAGATTATTCTTTGTCAGTCCTGAAGCCTTAACTTCTATCAAGATTTAGTTGACTGGGAGCTTGAAGGAAAAATGTCAGTGGTCACCTTTGGAGAAATTGAGGTGGGGGCCCTTTCTGATTGTGGACCAAGCTCATCTTACATTGTAGGAAAAGCCAGAAATGACTCACCAACAAGAATCCACATAAAATTTGATATGTAGGCATTTTTGAATAAAAATAAGTCATAAATAAGTCATAAATCCTCCAAAGGGCTGTTGGAAAAGGATAGCAGTAATGCAGTGTTTACTGCCTTACTCTCACGGCGCAGCTATTTATTATAATTCAGGGCAATTCATTGTAGTACTCTGGCATTTATAAAATTCTCATCATAGTATAAAGAGTAAGAACCCATTTCCTAGGAAGTATTATTGTAATAAACTGTAATTAGTGGCTTGTAAACAGCCGCAATTCGTTTTCTGGAGGAAAAGGTATGTGGACAAATACTTGGACGTTACACCTGCTCATGGCACTTTCCATCAGGTTCGCGGCTCTTGCAGTGGTGTGCCACGCTGCTGCTCCACACTGGGGCTGTAACCATAAGCTCCAGGTTGCCCAGCACCCAAGGCTTCCCCCTGAAGCCACTAGGAGAACCCCGGTTGGCCTTCATTGTTTTACAGGGTGCTGGGCCTTCAGCAAGTTCGATTCCCAGCTGGGAGAGAGGAAGCAGGCGTATGCCACAGGCCAAGCCCGCCAAGACTCTGCGTGACACCTCGGGCTACAACACGGGACCCGGGCGCTGCTCCGACCCCTCGTGTCTTGTGTTGCAGCCGGAGGGACGCAGGTCCGCAGCAAAGCCTGCTCTGTCGACCCTGGCACTGGACACAGGCGGAACACGAGGAGACCCAGGCCCAGCACTTGGCAAGGTGGGTGTCATACCGGGCCCTGGCAGCCGTCACTCAGCTTTCATCCGTGTGCAATCAGCGTGGGTCGGTGTGAAGTAGCCTCAGCAATCTGGGTCACCTGTGCTGATGGTTCGGAGCCCTTTACTTGAATTTTGAGAACATACCCCACCTGGCAGGTCAGGGGGACCAAGATGCCACAGGGAGGCTTGAGAGGCAGCAAAGAAAGGCAATTGTCCTCCAAACCTCTAGCCCATTGGTAAAAACACCCACTAGTAGAGCAGGCATTTCCTTGGGGACAAGTTCCCTTGCATTTTTGGGAGTTGTCTATTAAAATGTGTCTTTTCTGCAAGGTGGTAGATTAAACCTCTGCAAGCACCAGCTGGGTTTCATTGATTACAATGCCTTCCAACATGACAGACACTCCAGAGGGAAATGAAGTCAGATGGTGAATTTCAGTAGGGAAGACACTTCAACAGAGGACCCTAAAACTGGGCTGGAGGGCACCAGAGGCAATCTTCCCTCACCATTCTGTCCCTCACTGCAGTGGAGCAGAACTCAGGGTCCAGTGGGTGACCCTTGCCTTCATAGCTGGTACTTCTACAAAGCATCTGTCCCCTGGGTGAGCATTTTTTAGTCAGACCCTCCTAAACTGCAGGGTCTGTCCTCGGTAACCATCCCATATCCTCATTGCCCGTTGTAAACACCAGGCTCGCCAGTTGTGCATAGGTTCTTTATTAGTTCTAGTAGTTACGCAGACACAGCAGGCAGGGCAGGCTTTACGCTCCCCCCTCCCCCCCCCCAGCAATCTTCATGCTCTTTCTATGAGGACTTGCTCTTGATCGCTCTCCCTGTGCATGCGCACGTGTTCTCTCTGTGTCCCTTTATCTCCTCTCCTAGATCCAGATGTGCACACTTGCACACATGCATACCCACTGGCCCACACAATCATGGGGAAGACACAATCCCCAGGTACTGATTATAAAGGCTAATGAAGGAAAAAGCCAATCTAACTTACCCTACAGCCTGCCATTATCTAAGTGTAATCTTTCCACTCCTGCCTCTTGCTGTCAGTAAAAAAACGTCCTTTTTTCCCTTCACTTTTCTACACGGTGTTCACAGGACCTCCTCTTCAGAAGTATGTACCAGTTTTAAAATGTAATTGGTTCAGTTTTTTTCCTTCTCGAATCATTTGGACAGGAGTAGAGTAAACTGAGAGACTCTAAAACCACATTGATGGGGAAGCCTGATTGTTGAGAGAACTGAGATGAAGGAATGACCCACATCTGGTCCAGGAATGCATAGGCAGTTGTCTTGATTTAGGAAAACATGGCAGCTGGAAAGTGAGATCCTGGGGGTGCAGTTTGGCAGACATCAAAGGATCAATAGAAGCACCTAGATTGCTTTTTCTTAGAAGTGAAAAAGAAGAGGGGCAGTAGAAAGTGGCTCTAAATGGAGTTTTATTTTGCAGTTTGTGGTGCTGAAGAGCCCATCCTATGTCTCCTAATAGTCTCTAAAGTCTGTTACACCCACAAAGAACATGTGAATGGGATTCCGCTGGTTCTTTGCTTTGGGTGGAATTTGCTGGAAGGGGCTGAACATCATGCTAATATGTGAAGTAGACTGATGATTCCTAAACTAAACTAATTTAGAAGCATTAGTAGGAAAAGAGTGTTCATCCTTGAAGAAATTTGAAAATTGTGGTGGGCAGCTGTCACGGTTAATTTTATGTGTTCATTTGACTGGGCTGCAGCCAGAATGTTCGGTCAAATATTATTCTGAACGTTTCTGTGAAAATGTTTTTGGATGAGATTAACATTTAAATGGGTTTATTGTGAGCAAAGCAGATTACCTCCATAGTGTGAGTGGGCCTTGTCCTTTACTTTAAGGTCTGAATAGAACAAAGACTGATTTCCCCTGTGCAGGAAGGAATTCTGCCAGCAGATGGCCTTTGGATTTGAGCTACAACTCTAGTCTGGATTCAGTTTGCAAGGCTTATTTTGCAGATTCTGTATTGATCCACAATTCTAAGACCCAAATCCTTAAAATAACCCCCTCTCTTCCTCTCTAGATCTCTGTATCTGTAAACATAGAAGAATGGATAAATATATATCCTGTTGGTTTCCAGGAGAACCCTGACTAAGACAGGAGAGGATGTCAGATTGCTATAGAGAATAAAGGTTGAAGATAGTCTTATCTAGATTATTTGAGGCAGGGAGACTACTACCACAGGAGAATTAACATTTTTTAAACTGATTTCTGGTTTAACTCCATGGTGACAGAGAACATACTGTGTCTTATTACAATTCTTGAAATGTCGTTGACTTGTTTGGCAGTCCAATATATAGTCCATGTTGGGCAATATTCCATGTGTACTTGAATGTATATTCTGCTGTTGTTGGATGAGGTTTTCTACAAATACCATTTAGGTAAACTTAGTGTTGTTTAAATGTTCGATGTCTTTACTCATATTTCTGTTTGCTTATTCTAGAATTTATTAAGAGAAGAATGTTAAAATATCTATATAAGATGAAAGACTTATTTAGCTTTATCACTTTTTGTGTTTTGTATTTGAAGGTATGTTATTGGGTGCTTATGTTTAGAATTATCTTTTCCTGTTGATTTTTCATTTTATTATTATGGAATATTTCCCTTTTACTGTTCATTCTTGCTTTGAAATCTGCTTCCTCTGTTATTAAGTTATACCAATTTTGATGCTTAGTTTGTGAGCCATGTATCTTTCAACCTTTGCCCTAATATTCAATGTGTACCTCTTCTGAAAAACAGTCAGATCTTTTTGAGAAGTTCTAATGACTATATTGTTCATTGGCATGTCTAGTTCATTTACTGTTATGGTTGGGTTATGTAACTTTGTTCTGGTTTTCTATTTGCTCCATCTGTTCTTTGTTCTTTGTTTCATGATTTTTGTTAGGTCAATCAAGTACTTTTCAGTGTTCTGCTTTATCTCTTCTCTTTGCCTTTTAGTTATACTGGTTGATATAGAGAGATAGATAATTTAGTGACTGCTCATAATCAACCTTGAATTAATATTGTACTACTACATAAGCAACAGATAACCTTACATTTAAATTTAACTCCATTTCTTGCTTTGTGCTACTTGAAAATATATTTTACTTCTATATTTGTTATAAACCCGTCCATATAGTATTACTACTTTTGCTTTAAATAGTCCGTTTTTCAAAATCTTTTACTTTTAAAGTAGTTATAGATTCATAGGAAGTTGCAAAGTTAGTACAGAGAATCCTGTGTATCCTTTGTCCATCTTCCTCCCATGATAACATCTTATTACTTACTGTACTCAAGTAGCACACAGTTCATGCTACTCGATAATTGGACTTATTCCTCAGAAAGGATAAGGAATGCATATTTGAGAATTTAATATCCATGATGTGGATATAGTTTAAAAGTGCTAGAGATACAGGTTTCCATGAATTTATTAAATGAGGATTTCTTCAAACTCTAGCCTATTTCTGAGTCATAGTAGATATCAAGATAATAGATCAAGAGTTGGTATCTTGGTAATAGTGTCAAGAATACACTGTATAGAGTTCTGAAAACTTTATTTGTTTTGACACATCTCATTAATCACTTCAGTTGTGCATCACTGCAATTCCTAAGTCTTTATCACAGGTATCTGTATCACAAATAACGAGGTTATTTGTGACCTCACCTTACAGTGAGGTTATCTACAGAGATGTTGGTTGCAGCATTGTTTATTGACATTGTTAGGGGAAACAACACAAATGCTTTAACCATAGATGGTTGCTTAGATAAATGTGCCATCATTAAACAGTATATGCACTACAATTACAAATATGCACCAGAGTTTAAACAAAATGCTATTTAAATAGTGTATCTCCATTTAAAGTGACAAGACAGTGTGTTAATTATATATGTACAGAAAAATGGTTTCTAAACAGAGTATATACTATGGTCTGTTTTCCGTTTAAGAAATGTTTGCATGTATAGAGGAAAGTCTGTAAATGTTTATTTTTAAGAAAATGTTGTCTTTTGAAATAGGACAATGAATAATTTTTGTAATTGCTTTGGGGATTCCCACAATCACCCTTTATGTTCAATGATTCTCTACAAGGGACTCACCAGACTTAGAAAAGTGATTATACACAGTTACAGTTTGCTACAACAAAAGGATGCATACTGCAGTCAGCAAAGAAAATAAGCACATAGGACAGAATCTAGGGAAAAACAGCCCAAGTTTCCAGTTGTCTTCAGCAGTGTGTCACACAGACAACGTTTTGTCCTCCCCAACAGTATGTGACAATGCAAATTGCCAGTCAAAGATGCTCATAACTGGAGAAGCCCTGGGGAAGTTTGTTGAGCCTTGGTGTTGGCATGTAGTACCATTGAGCTGCCTCAGCTATGCAGACCCCATTTCCAGAGGTCACATTGATACATGTGGCCAAAACCCTAAGCATTCAAAAATAGTTGTTCAGCAAAAGTCATATTGTCAGCATGAGCGAGCTCTTGTGGCTCACGCCTCAGGCTTACAAAGAACTCATATGGTAGAAAGCACTAGTGGTCCAGTCTTTTCTGATAACTGGACCAAAGGAAGTCCTGAGAGATCTTGGGATGTCCGGGTTTGAGCAGCTCAGGTTTGCTGAGCTCACTTTTTGCTGCACAGTGCTTTTCTTTCTTTTAATATTTTATAATAACCGTATGTTGCTTTTACAGTCACAAAGATTAAACTGTTTCCTTCTGCAAAAAATGAAATGTATCAGAAATCTTTGTGTGCTGTCATTCTAATGTTGTTACATGTCACCAAATTCAAACTTTCTAAGCTCCCAAAAGTGACATCTCAATAACTATAGGTGAAATACATCGTTATGAAGTCAATTCTTGCCAGAAATTCTCTGAATTTTATAAATAGTCTCATGAATTTATACCAGAGAAGGTTCAGAGCCAACTCTGACTTCATTTTGAAGAAGAAAATCTCAGTCCATGGTGCCAAAAAAGCCAGAAGCAGCTAGATAAGAAAGCGACTGAAAGAAGCACTGGTCATCCCCCATCAGTTGAGGTTCAATTAATTTAAAACCGCTTAGTTCTGGTCACTGTGTTGTGAGTTAAGGATTGAGGATTCAGAGGTCAGACTACCTCAGAGACTGTTCTGTTCATTTTCAAACAGTTCTCATCATGAACTCAGGAATCAGCCATAGTGGAAATACTTTCTCACCCATTTAATCATTGCCATATTGTCTTCCCCAGATAGGCAAAGAAAAAGAAAGACAGCTTCCTGTGTGCCAAATGCTTGTACTTGATCTTCACAGAAATTTTGAGGCTGTTATCATCCCCACTTTGTAGATCAGGAAAGGGAGGGCTAGTAGAAGTCTTGGTGCTCATGTAACAATGTGTGTAAAATGAAAAAGAAGCCTCTTCATTGTGACATTCAGCTGAATGCTACACATTTCAAAATTCTCACAACCTAGCAGGGGTGACTAGCATTTGAAAGCTATCTGGGGTGTCCAACTGTCACATGTTTCAACATTATGGAATATATAAAAATGTTAACCTTCTAGGATAAACTACCCTTAGTTTGAGAAAATGGCATAACCTAAGGAAATGTCTCCTTAAAAAAGAGAGAAAAGGACTAAGAAATATCCAGTGCAATGTTGATAGTCTTTCCCTAACATTTTGAATTTAGATCTGATTATGAGTTAAGTTTCGAGGGGTGACAAATTCTGAACAAGTAGATTGAAACTAAATAAGCAGTTGCTCTATTCCACTCAGCAGTTTATTATAGCGAGAACCCTGCTTCCTGGGAACTATTGTTATAATAAATTTTAATTAGTAGTTTGAAGCAGATAATTTTTTCCTTAAAAAAAATATACCAGAGGAAAGAGCTTTGTTGTACTATTTGAATTGGAAAAGAGTTATGGTAGAAAATGTGTTTTTCTTATGGCAGCTGAGCGACACTGTCAGTCAAGACTGTGAGTCAAGAGCCCCAAATACCATTCAAACAGGAGAGAATGAGCCTTGTAGAATGTTCAGGTGTAGAGAGGCCCTTGGCGCCTTGGAAATGTTCTGCGTTGTTTAATGCCGAATGCTAATTGATGGATCTCTGCTGATTGCTGTTGGTTTTAAAACTGCATTCAGATTAGACTTTCTCTGCCTCAGAAATGTGGCAATTAAAAAGTGCTTTAATAGAACTGAGAATGGGCCCAGGAGCAGGCTAGATGGCTCCATGAGCTCATCCAAAGTAACGACAGATGTGGGGCTGTTGAATGTGCTTTAGGTGGGTAAATTGCTCAGTGCATCAGGCCTTGAAACAAAGGCTCAGCCCTTTGCCTATGAGAGTCAAACAGCAGAGAGCCGCCTCCACGCCTGCCTCCATTCCCAGCCCTGCCTTTCTGTCCTGTTTCTCTTGGAGCTTCCTTCCATTTCCATCTGGTTCTGTGCTCCAGTTGTAGTGCTTGAAACTTTCTGTGGCTGCCACCCCTGGCAAGAGCGTCACCAAATCCAATTGTTTCTAGACCTTCTGGAAGAAGTAGGAGGCAGCAGCACAGCAGAGGATGGTTGGGGAATAAAGAGGAGATATTTCCGCTCCACCTCTGTGCCCAGACACTCCTGGTGCTGTGATTTTCACTGGGTTCCAGTCACAGCTCCTTCCTTTGCCCTTTCAGGCTGATGGTTTTAATAATTTCCTGTTTCTTTTATTGTTTCCCATCCTTTTCAGTCCCCTTAACCCTACTCACCCTCAATAAGCAGTTCGTTCTTTAAATTTCTTCAGTGAACCTTTTGAGCAGCCATCTGTTAGCTACTGGAACCATAGCTGACACGTGCGGCAATGTAGGTCCTTTCTGCAGAAGGGATAAGGCACATTAAAGTGTAGGAGAGCCACATGTGACCTGTACAGGCAGGCAGCTCTCCTCTTCCCTGCGCAGGTTCCAGTGAACTCTTCACCCCTGAGATCCTAGATTGCAGGTTTAATAGGTTGTCAGGCCATGACTTGGAAAGGTCAAAAAGAAACAGGCAGTGGGGCAAAGGGCTTTTACTGTTACTGTCCTCTTGGCTAAGTTTTCCTGCTGGGTCAGTAGGGTTCATCAAACCTTGGTTTTCTTTGCCTCCTTTAAAGTCCTTATCTCTTCAGTTTTATTACCATCAAATTACTCTGTTGAAATTGCTTTTTTTAAAGTCATCCAGTTGTAGGACACAAAATATAATTAAGCTTCCTTAAAACTGGTCTGTAGGCTGGGTATGGTGGTGCGCATCTTTAATCCCAGCCTGGGGAAGGAAGCTGAGGCTAGGAATACCTTGAGTCTGTGGGTTCGAGACTACGCCAGGCAACATAGTGAGACCTAATCTCAAAAAATAGCTGGGCAGCTGGGCATGGTGGCTCGTGCCTGTAAGCTTCAGCCTATGAAGCGGCCGGGGCTAGGGATCATGGTTCGAGTCCCACCTGGGGCCCATAGCTAGACCTAGTTCCAAAAAAATAGCTGGGCGTGGTGGCACACGCCTGTAATCCCAGCTACCTGGGAAGCTGAGGCTGGGGATTGCTTGAGTCTGTGGTACCCCGGGCAACGAGAGCCTGCGGTTCCACAGGCAAAAATAGGAAGACCTAGTCTCAAGAAAAAAAAAAAATAGCTGGGCATTGTGGCACATGCCTGTAATCCCAGCTGTGTGAGAGGCTGAGACTGGGGATCGCTTGAGTCCGTGGTATTGGGACTACCCGGGCAACATAGCAAGACCTAGTCTAAAAACAACAACAAGGCCAGGCACGGTGGCTCATGCTTGTAAGCTTCAGCCTATGAAGTGGCCGGGGCTAGGGATCGTGGTTCGAGTCCCACCTGGGGCCCGTAGCGAGACCTAGTTCCAAAAAAATAGCTGGGCGTGGTGGCGCACACCTGTAATCCCAGCTACTTGGGAAGCTGAGGCTGGGGATTGCTTGAGTCTGTGGTACCCCGGGCAACGAGAGCCTGCGGTTCCACAGGCAAAAATAGCAAGACCTAGTCTCAAAAAAAAAAAAATAATAATAATAAAATAAATAAATAAAAACAACAACAAAAACTTGTCTGTACTTCCCCTTCTCCGTGCTTTGGAAAGCATATCCAGAATCTCCAATTCCTGGATTACTATCTGTGCGTGTATACACATCATGTGCAAGCACATGCACTTGCATACTTGAGTATGTGCTTATGTGTTCTGTATGTTTATGTACTGTGTATTTTGTATCTTATAACTCCATTTTTACCTACTTTGGGGCACAATATAACCCCAGCACACCTTATATAGAGTAGGATCATATTAAAGGTGAGTTGACTTCTGTGTTAGAATAATGGTTCTCCCAAAGATGTTTCAATTTCAAGGACCTGTGAGTACATCACATTATATAGCAAATTATATAGCAAATTAAGGTTTACAGAATTAAAGCTACTCATTAAATGACCTTAACAATTGGGAAAGTATTATGAACTATCCTAGTGGGCCTAATATAATCAGAAAGGTGTTCAAAAGACAGTGACAGAAGGGATTGTGAGAGTGACACAATGTAAGATAAATTCGACCTGCTACTGTTGTCTTTGAAGATAGAAGAAGAGGGTATAAGCCAAGAAATGTGGGTGGCCTCTGGAAGCTAGAATGTGTAAGAAAAAAGATTTCCTTGAGCCTCCATGAGGGAACAACTTTGCTGACATCTTGGTTTTTATAACAGAACTATATGATAATTTAACAAAATGTGTTGTTTCAACTCACTGTGTGGTAATTTGTAATAGCAAGAGAAGAACAGTCAGCAACAGACAGAACTATATACAGGACAGGAATTAACGTTACAGCAGTAACCACTCTGAGCCAGAACTGGGGTAAGTTAAGCTGGGCTGTCCTTGCACAGCAAGGGACTTGATATATCAAAGAATTATGGCCAGAAAACCTTTGTATAGACAGATTACCTGAGTCTTAAGACACAGATAAGAATAGAAAAAAATGTATTTTTGAAGGCATTGGAGAACTGCCTGGACTGAGAAATCTTACACCAAAATCTGGAGAAGAGGGAAGCCCAGAGGGGTGAATCTTGGGTCAGTTTAAGCTAAAGATGTTTGCTGATTCCGAAGGTATAGTTGAGTGACTGAGAATATAGAGTTCAGCTGATTCACTGACTTAAGGAAATGAACATTGGTTTTCAGACCTATCTAGGGAGAAATCCTGCTAAATGCCAAGGTTTGGATTGTCAATGTCCAAGGAGAAAGAGTGAGCCAGAAGTAGATCAGAAGTACTTGAACTGAAGTTATTTCAAATTTCCAAATCTATTACATTAAGATGGCTGGGGACTGAGATAGCCCTTTGCTGCTTACCAGAAACAAAAGCATATCCTCTCTGGAGGAAGATAATAGCCAGCCCTCAAATTTTATATACTATAGCATATAAAAGTAGTGCTTAAAAGTACCAGGGTACAAAGGGCCAAGACTACATGATCAAAGTAAGAAAAGCAATAGACAGTAGAAAAAGGTCCATAGGAAGTTCATATAGCGAGCTTGCAGATATTGTTTTAAAGTAATTCTGCCTAATAAGTTCCAGAAGTTAAGAGATGACATTGAGAATTCTGGGTAGTGTGAGGAAAATGGCAGCTGCATAAATTTGAATCACTACATTACTTCCATAAGGTATGCAGGACATTGACAAGAGCAAATAAAACCACAAAAAAGGAGATGTCTTAATAATTAGAAGAGATGAAAACATGACAAACCTGTAATAATCTGTAAATAGAAAAATAAGCATGTAATGCCAGTAATACAGTCTTAAAAACTTTTGTTGTAATCATTTGGAGAATGCAGTTTGGGGAGAAAGGACTTGGAAAAACTATGTAGAAGAACATAGTAGCTGAAACTAGACTGTAATTACCTGCAGGAAGAGAAATTCCATCCTAATTACAAAAAGAGAGAAAATGAATTTTGCTAAATCAAGTACTCACTGTAGGGAAAGGACTTAAAAGTGTGGATTTCTAAGTAGCAGTCTTGGAAAGGCTTCCAGGAAAGAATATGGCGAAAGGGTGCCTCTAAACAATCACCTCCTGGTCCATCACCAAAAAAGTATTCCATTAAAGAAACTGCACTTCACTACATTGACAGAAGAGGGTGCACTTACTTAGAACTCCGGTGATACCCTATATTCCCTCCCCCCACCACCATGCAGTCTTAATAAAACTTTCACTAGAAGAGCACAGAAAATGATAGTCAAAGCATTTCAAATTATAAAATTCCCTCCTAAAGCAAATGCAGAGCAAAAGTAAATTGAAACAGTACTTCAAACTGAATACCTTCAGGCAACCTTTTAAGCAAGAATGTTTAAGGATTTAATTTTGTGATTTAAGGAAAATCACAGAAGAACAAAGTGGAATAGGCAAAATTCAGTTAAAATTATAGGAGGCAGAAAGGAAAAAATATTCAAGGATATTCTTCAAGTAAGCAAATTTTAAAAAACAGTAAATTTTAGGGGAGAAAGTTAGACTTTTAAGTAATCACAATAAATGTAAGTGGCCTATATTTTATTAAAATTCAGATTGATTACAAAAGAGAAATAGCTCTAAAACAAAATGATATAAAATATGTTCCAGGAAAATGTTAATAAAAATAAATGTAGTGGTATGAATATCAAACAAAACAGAATTTAAGGCAAAAGATATGTTAGGAATAAAGGGATTATTTCATATTGATACAAGTTATATTCCAGTAAGAAGATATCTATAATACTATAAGTCTAAAAGTATAGTCTCAAAATACAAAATTTTTTTAAATCCCTCCTATCAGGAAAATGCTAATCAAAACTGCAGTGAAATCACTTCACATTCAGGATAGCTGTAATCAGGAGACTATTGTAGGTGTTGGTAAAGATGTAGGGGAAAGCCTCATACATTATTGGGTAAGGGATTAAAATGCTGCTGACCGTCCGGGCGAGGTCGCAGGCCAAATGACCAGGGTTCAGCTGGGCAGGAAAGACACAGGAGCCGGCGAATGGCGAACAGACGCACACACTCAAGGGGTGGTGAATCTGCTGCGATTTATTTGAGATTTTTATGGATATATATAGTGTTTTTGGCAATCAGCATTCTATAAGTATATGCAATTAACATATTAACAGATTATAGATTTTTCCTAGGTGTATCTAACAATATAACTTTTCTAGAAGCATCCTAAAGCAATTCCTTACTTTGCCACTGAGAATTAACACATCAACTTAAGTATTTTAACTAACAATATAACTTCCTAAAAAGTATTCAGAAGCAATCTTTTACTTTGTTACTGAGAATTAAC
>PVHY01025035.1:0-18877 GCA_004024945.1 Uropsilus gracilis | reverse complement strand
TTTCACACACACACACACACACACACACACACACACACACACACACACACACACACTTCCTCTCTTACTTCTCCATGGGGTTCTCCCTCTCAAGCTTCCTCTTAATGATCTGGAGTCTGTATTTACAGGTATGTATGCCCTGTGTTTTCTAGCTTCTTGGCGTCCATGTGTGAGTGTCCCACGCTCATGCTCCTAAACACTTTTGCACCAACACCATGTCTCTTGTGGGCAATAAAACTTAGAAGGAAGGCTCCACCAAGGGTGGTGACTGTAGAGGCTTGTGCAGCAAAGTGAAGAAAGGCTTTGCTAAAACTCCATTTTCCCTGCAAAGAAGGAGAGGGAAGAATGTTCTAGAAATACCCTTTGCTGGCATGAGGAAGCAAGGTATCTGAAAGGAGCAGAACAGATGCCTGTGTTCCTGGAAGAGAGGGAGGAACTTGCTAGTGGGAGGTGAAGCTGGACAGGCAGGGATGGGTGAGACAGAGCAGGGGAGGAGCTTATGGGTGAGGGTTTAGGAATTTTTTTCCTGGATAAGATGGGAATGTTGAAAGTAGGAGAATCACACAATTAAATGTACTTAAAAAAAAAAAACAAACCACTGTTGCCACTCTGTGGGCTAGAGGGAGAAAGGGATGGACTCTGGGAGATCAGACTATCCCCAAAGCTGGAATGTGGTGGTGGGGCTGGTGGCAGTGGAGAGGGGTAGGAAGAGGTGAGTAGGAGGTGTATTGAGCAGGTATAGTTGATTGTATTGCTGACTCACTATATAATCCCCTTAGTGCTGTATTTTTGTAATGCCATCTCTGGGTGGATAGGGCATTTTCCTTAACCCTTCACCTTCAATTTGACCTTGTGACTTGCTTTGACTGATAGAAGAGGTTGTCAGCTCTAAGCTCTGTTATTAGAAGGCATCGTGTGCACCCCACTGTCTGGCATCTCTGTAATGGCCTTGGGAGATATATGCCCAGGTTATCCCGCTCCTGGGAAGAAGAGAGATGCAAGTCAGATGGAGCTGCTGCCAGGTTAGCCCAGCCCAAAACAGCAGACAAACTCTCCGGCTGCCCCCAGCTGTGACCAGCTGCCCGGTGTATTTATGACAAGAAAGGATTGTTGTGAGAATACGTGTTTGAGATTTGAGTGCTTTGGTTTGCAGCATTTTTTGTAGCAAAACCACATGCAGGTGAAATCAGCAAAATGTGGTCGATTGGATGGAGTTAATTTCCCTAACTCAGGGGTTCAGTGAGGCTCGCTGGTATTTCAAGATCATCAGGATCACACTTGCCAGGGCCTTACTTAAGTGTACCTTTTAGGTGCTCCCCTGCTGCTTAGCTCTCTCTGATTTGTGGCTTCTTTTTCTGAATGAGGTAGGTCAGATTCACGTTCCAGAAGAATTCATCTTCCCTTCTTTTTGCCTCTTACTTTTTCCAGCAGACTAATCGGATTCCAGCAGCGTGTTCGAGCTGAGCGGTGCTCAGGTTCCCCAACAGGGGCCTTCAAGCCCTAACACTCAGTGCATTCTTGTTAGTGTTGAAGTCAATTTCTACTCTAGCTGTGAAGATGGAATTTCACTTAAAGGGGGAAGAAATGCGGGGCCAGGGATTTTCTTGGTCTTGACTGATTATTTAAAATATATTAGTACTGATAAAATATTTAGCTTTTAAACAACAAATTTAATATAGGGAATTGTGCTTTATTTATTAATGGCAGTTGCAGAGAGATTGGTAGGAGTTGTGCTAAAGTGCACTGTTGTGATTTTGCAAAGTATAGTAATTACTGTAATATTTTGTTGAATTATTAATATCTACTATGCCTGCAGGAACATAAGCTTGTGCAGCCGAACTCATTTCAAGATTGCCTTCCCCCCTTCTGGTTTTGTTTTGTGTTTTCTTTTTTTGTGCATTTATGAATTTTTAAAGAAATGGAGTGGGGGGAGAGGAGTTGATTATGTTGTGCGAAGCTCTGTTGTCACACCCTGTAAGTGAATGCAGGCAGGCAGGAGAGAAACCTGTAGTTCCTTGATGATTTCCTGCTCCAACCAAATCTGCTCACAGTGTCAGACTGAGGGATGCTGAAAGAATCTTGGAAGGAAAGAATCTGGAGGGAAAAAGAACTCATTGTGGTGTTTTTTCAGGAGCTGAAACAAAGGGAAAGAATGTAATAGGGAGGTGAGATGTGTACACAGGTGAGTGATAGCTGTGAATACCCTAGGCAGAGCTGATTATAAGTGTGGTAGGACATGGCAGGTGTTCTGGCTCTGGTTTTAAAACAGTGATGGCCCCTTGTATTAATTGTTTCAGCAACTATCAACTGTGACTTGTGTCTATTATTTGCTGAAATGAGATCATTGTGGATGATGATGATGATGACAACGACAATGATGATGATAGCTTAGTTGTGTGAAGGGGCTCCTTTGGCTGTATACAGGGTACAAGCAGGAGCAGCTCCCTTTTGGGCATGATTAACTGACATCAGAAGGGCAGTTCACATCACCATCTACTAGCTTTATGAAATGGCCCCCATCATTCAACTTCTGAGATTTGAGTTTCCTTGTCTGTGTAGTGGTTGCAAGGACAAAAGTGAAACATAACTTTGAAAATATATTATAAATTACACCTTTCCAGATATATTTAAGGGCTGTCATTGTGATTAAATCATAAGGAAATTGCTAGATTTGTGTGATTTTGAGAGGCAGCGAGGAAGACTTTGCACTCAATTTTTTTTTGGCCAGAGACTTTGCGATTCAAGAGTCACAATTCAAGAGCTAAACATTGTGCTCTTTAAGAATCTCTTAAAATATAAATCATTCAGAGATAGTAGTTTAGAGTTGGAAAGAACACAGAATGACCCAGATGTGGAAGTGGGATGGTCGTTCTCACATTCACCCTGGTGGTGTGCTCAATGCTCTTTCTGTGACTCCCTGATGCTCCTTGTCTCTCCTTAAATTCTTGATATGGTCAAGGACCTTTGGAGAGAATGCATACATTACAGGACATGACAGATGGGCTGTTTTAGGTGGCATAATAGTTGGGTCAGATGTGCTACAGGTCAGAATAGTTAGGTCGTGAACACCTTGGGCGAGTTACTTTTCTGAAATCTGCTTCTCTATAACATTGGATTATGGTACTGATTTTGCAGGATGGTTTTGGGAATTTAGTGAACCTGAAATGCTTGGCAAAGTGCCTGCCTTGTGATAGAGGATGCTTGAAGATGGGCAGGAAATGATCGTTGGGTGATGAGAGGTCTTAAGATGAGAGTCCTGAGTAGGTTGCCTTCTGGGAGAGGAGCCAGTTCCCCACTGCTAGTGTTGGGGCGGGGGTATATTTTAGGGAAAAGAGACCTTCTTTCACCTTCCAGCATTGTTTCCTTCCTCAAGATTGGGGCGGGGGGGTGGGGTAAGAGGGCTGAAATGCCTTGTGGAAGACCCGGCATATGGATAACAGTCCTGCTGTGTCCACAGGGATGGGCCAAGACTCACCAGTGGCCCTCCTATTCTCTTTAATCTCTGACAACAGCAACCCCAGCCCCTTGTAAACTTCCCCTCAAGGGGTAGGAGGGCAGGAGGGGGAGAGTGAGCCTCTTCAAAGCGCAGCTGGTGACTCTGAAGATGAGACAAAGGGAAGCTCTTGCATCTATACTCAAAGCTCTTTATCTTAAGGCACCCTCTTCAAGTTTTAAGTTCCTAAAGTGGTTTCCTAAAAAACAGCTTTCAGTTTTTTTATTATTATTTTTTTTAACTGGAAGTTTATATGCTGCTGGCAAATCCATCCTGAATCCCTGTGGGCTGAGTAGGACCTACTCTTTCTTGTGAGTTTGCCATCAGAGGATTCATCCTGGACTGGAGGGTAGAATTTTCAGAGACTGCACCCCAGAGTCTGCCAGCTGTCAGGCCCTAGGCCTGGCCAGTGTTTGCCCAAAGAAGAAGAAAGGCCAGGACTTCAGGGAAGCACTTCCAAGTCTCCTTCCCAGCTCAGTTCTCCCCTTCGCACACTGCCTTCCCCTTTCTCTCCTGTGCTCTTCCTGCACTGGGAAATATTCTCCTGTCAGTCCTTCACTACTTCAGCACCCTTTCCTGAAACTTTTGCATTTTTTTTAACTGTCCCCAGTTTATTGCAGTATGCTTAACAAAGAAAGTGTCCCTGTTTGTAAGCGTTCAGTGTGATATTTTGATATATGTATACATTTTGACATAATCACCATAATAAAACTAATTAGCATATTTATCACCTCACATAATTGCTGTCTTGGTTGTGTATGTGGTGAGAATATGTACGATCTGCTCTATTAGCACAGTTCACATTTATCAGATAGTATAAACTATATTTACCATGTTGTACTTTCCATCTCTAAACTTATTTATCCAGTTTAACCTAGACTTTGTACCTCTTCACCCACTTGTCCCATTTCTCCCACCTCTCAGCCCCTGGCAATGATCAGTCTACTCCTTGCTTTTACAAATTTGGCTTTTTAAGATTCCACATCTAGGTAAGAATATGCAGAGTTTGTCTTTCTGTGCCGGTCTAATTTTACAGGCATGATATCCTCTTTGTGGTTGCAAATTACAGGCATTTCTTCTTTTTCAGGACTGAATAATGTTCCATCATATGTATGTTTTCTCTATCCAGTTGAACACTTAGGTTGATTCCACATCTTATTCTGAATAGCCGCACTAACCATAGGAATGCAGATACCCTTTTCAGATACTGTTATCATTTATTTGATTTGTCAGTTAGCTTATGAACTCAAATATCAAGCGTCCACCCCTGATAAGTGTAGATACCACAGTGCACCCACCACCATAGAATGGCTTCATTTTATAAAAATCAAGTCATTGGTGCCCACATATCATGCGCCAGATGTATCTGTCTCCTTTGCACTCAGCATCTCATTTATACCTCACCTCTGTGAAGTATCTATTGCTAGGAGTCTCATGCTGAAGATGAGAGGATAAAGGCAGGGAGGAGTCACATTCCCACTCACAACTTGTGAGTGACCCACTCGCTTTGTGAGTCTCACGTGGGCCCATGCATCCCACTGTGAGCTCTTGACCGACTGAACCTCGGTGCCTCCGTGGGCCTCTACCACCTGTCCCAGCAAGGAGAGCAGTGTCCCAGGAGGTGCAGTTCCACTGTTGACCCTCAGGGCAAAGATGCATTTTCAACTGTGGGTCGTTCCCTAAGACCTTTCCCAAGGGAGCATCCTGTTCTTTAGAAGCCTCTGAGGAGTATTTGTACTTACCTTTTGGTATTCCCAGGCCAGAGCAGGGTGAATAAGACTTGAGGCAGGAAATAACCAACAGGGCTGAGTTGAGGCTGGATCCGGGTCCTGGGCAGCAGTCGGGGAGAGGTAATTAGCTGTGCTCACGGACCATGGCAAAGCACCACCAAACCTGTTCTCCATGCAAAGTTCAGAAAGAGACAGCAGTTTGCCTGGAGATGCCCAGTGAATTGCGACAGTCAGCAACACCGGAAGCCAGCACCTCTCCCCTCCTGAGGACCCTCTGGCCCTGTTGGCACCTTCCTGTTCCTGTCTGTTACCTTGGCCTCAGCCTGGCCCTCCCACCAGCAGCACCTCCCCACCCTCCTCCCACCACAGGCTCTGCACAGTGGCTGAGCTCTCCATCATCAGAGCAGCCAGTGGGGTTCTGCTGTAATTAAAGGCAACCAACAGGAGAAGGCAAAGCAGAGAGAGGGAAAATAGCAACCACCAACAAAACATTTCATTTCCCACACACGCTCTCTAACAACTGCCTTCTGCGGGCTTCCGTGGGAACCCGCTTGCATTAAATACAGCCATGGGAAACCCCACAGGATGGTGTGGGAAAGTGGGTTATTAAGTTACCTTCCATTGCCAGTGTGGGCATTTACTCCTTTTCTTGCCCTTCCTACCCTGCAGGGCAAAACTGATCAAATTTTCTTGTGGAAACAGACCTTCAGGGTCATGTAGTTCAACTTCTCTTCCAGACCGGACTCTCACCATCGCCTTCCCCTCCCAGGGCAGCTTGTCTGAAACAGTGTCATCTGGCCCTTCTTCCCCAGCTCCTTAAATTATAGGGCCCAAACTCAGGTAGGGAGAGGAAGATACTCTGACTGAGCAAACACGGGCCACCCCAGCCTGTTGTCATGTACTGCGCTGACTCCGGAAATGTCTAATTAATTCATTTATCCAATTAGCCCCTTGCTCTTTGAAATGCTTCTTCTTGGTTGCTGAGCAACTAGGACAGACTTTCAACACATGCGTGCTGCTGGTGAATGAGCCAGTAGTTTTTCCCTTTGCTTTGGCATCCCCCCTCTTTTATTTTTCTGATCCACAGTAATGAACATCCCCAGCAATCTGCAGCCTCCTCACCCCCCCCCAGGCCCCTGCCTGCCCTTGCTGTCTGCCTGAGCACATTTGTGAAGGTAATTTTTATGCTAGGCATTTGTCATGGACAAGGAGAGTGACAGGATACACAGGTGCACAAAGATGTATGTGCAAAATAATGGAATTAGCTCCTCACAGGCTAGATCTGGGGAGAGTTTTGCTGGTATCTGGACTGAGGTGTTGAGGAGGGAGCCTGTCCCTGGGTGATGGGATGAGCTGGACCAGATAGCAATTCCATTTGTCTTTCCAGTAGGCCCTTCCCGGGGGAATTGTCACCCATCTCTAGCACGAGTGTGTTGTGTACAGTGAGCAGGAGGAGAGTTTTAGGGAGATAGGCAGGGACAGAAGCCACCTGGAAGGGCAGCCAGGGGCCTTGAGGACTCACCCCTGAAGCAGAACCACTCCTGCTTCAGGCTGCTTCAGCCTCCAAGGGCTGCATTGAGCTGGGGTGCTTAGAAGGGGCTTTGAAACCTGTCTCCCACCTTCCTTTGCTCTCACGCCTGAGAAGCCTGGCTCCCTGGAGGGTAACTGGAGGGCCCCAGGCCTTCTCCACCCCTAGCCCCCTCCCCCGGTAGTGGAGGGGATGGCAGTAAAGGGTGATGGGGGAGGCTCTTTTATGGAAGGAAGATTCCAGAGCGGAGGAGCTGGGTCACTTGATCTGGGACCCAGATCTGATGGTTGAAGAGGCTGTGGACGAAGGATGGAGGTGAAGGCTGTTCTTGACCAAGGGGCAGCTGGGTCAAGGCGAGCAGTTATGGTATTAGATGGAACCTTAAGGCCGACAGGCTTTTCTCTGAAACGTGCTGATGGCTTGGTGCTGCCCACGCCATGCCGGAACACCTGGCCTACACCCTCCACAGTGGTGAGTCAGCTCATCTATCACGTCTGTGCACGTGTGGGTGTGGGAAAGCGTGTGTCCGGTTTCCGGGAAGAAATGACTTCCCTTTGACATCAGTTCATAGATAATGATGAAAACCAAAAAGGAATGCAGACTCTGACTATATATTCAGTCCATTGCTGTGGACTGAACTCTCCAGGAGCAGAGCGTTCAGAAGAATCAGATGCCAAGAGGAAGAAAGGTAGACCCTGTATGGTCTAACGCTCTGGCCCCTGAGTCTCCTGCAGGACCCAGGGAAACCTTTCATTGAGAAGGACCCATCTCTGACACTCAAACTTTGTGGCTCTCACTCAACCTGCATTTTCAGGGACAGTTGGGGAAGGGACTGGTGGTGACAGTGACCACGTTGGCCAGGGTATCCAATGCCATGAGATCTGCTGTCTTTCTAAGCACCATACATCAGGGTCAAGTTCTCCCTCCGGTGACCCCTGGGATCAGGCACGCTTTCAAAGTCTGAACTAACTTTCGGAGACCCTCATCCAGGCAGAGAGCATCGTGGAATACTCCTTAGTCTCAAAGATCCTGTGGGAATCTTAGCAATGTGGTTTGCGTTTCTCTAGGATGTAAGCTGAGGATGGCTGCTGTTTTCGGGCAAGAATCCTTACTGTGACACACAAGGGCAATGTAAGACTCTGGGAAGGAAGAGTTCATGACTTTTTATACAATATAGTTTGAGACATTGGGCTCCGGTGTGAGCTGGGGTCTTCTTAGACCAGAAGGTGGAGTCTTGGGTAGCCACGACCCCTTCTTTGTCCACTTGATTTCCTCTGGCGGAAAACCATTCTTGTCCTGGTGGGATCTCTTAAACTGGTTCTTTTCCAAGCAGGGCTGCTGCTACATGGTGGGGATTGGCACTTTCTCTCCGTCCGGTCATTCCCTGCCATCCCTAGGGTGATTAGGTTTCCCATTTTCTGGGATGTGCCCACAGAATTTGTCTCCCACCCCCTTATCTAAGGAGGCTGCGTGCATCTGGTGCCAGGTTTCATTCAACCTGCAACAATCCCCTCTTTATGACATCACTGCTCATCACCATGGAAACATTCCCCCAGTCACAGAGACGGGATTGTGGCATCACAGCATCGGGCAGCAGGAGGACGGACACTGCCCCAAGGGATGAAATTCCAACACACTAGCACACAGAGGCAGGGATGTGGAATTTTCTGTTTGGGTTGTCAAATTGCAGCATCTAACTGTGGGTTACCAGCCTCAGCCTCATCCAGGAGGAGGAGAAGGGGCAGTCATGGAATGTCCACCCTACATGCTTCTCACATCCGGGGGAAATTGAATGACTTAAATGAGGACTGGCTCGTAGGTTATCTGCATCGCTCATGTGATCTTTTCAAAATCCCTGTGAACTTTGGATCAGGGAGGTTAAATCATCTGTCAAAGGTTTTGCAGCTGAAACAGGTGGAACTAAGAGCTGGATTTAAGTTAAAGTTTAGTATGTGTGTTGGAGGTGATGAGTAAGTAACATATAATTGGGAAGTGTGAAGACCATCAGCTGGCTTTGCTGGAACAGTATTAGAGAGCCAGTGAGAACTGACTTCTGCTTACATATTACTGAATTCCAGACATGGTCATGCACCTGGCAGGTGTGCGTTTCCAAAGACCAGGTGCTCTGCTACCACCTGCCTAGCGGGCCCCAGGGTTTCTCTTCTGCTACTTCTCTCTGCCTGTGCCCCATCTTCCTATTGAAAATGGATGCCCCTCCCCCCTTGGATTGTGGCAGTTAACTAGGTGCCCCACCCCCTTTGGGCAGTGGCAGTTAGCCCCTCCCCCCCTTGGGGATGGCAGTTAAATTGCCAGAAGAGGGAGTTGGAAGAGGGGTTGGACTAGAAGCAGGGGGATTAAAAAAAAAGACAAGGAGCAGAGAGGAGAGAGAGGGAGAGAGAGAGAGAGAGAGAGAGAGAGAGAGAGGGCAGGAGGGAGGGAGAGAGGAAGAGGGGAGGGAGAGGGAGAAAACTTTTGGAGAATGGAGAGAAGAGAATGGCAGGTGGGTAAAGAGTAGCCCTAGTGACCAGACTGGGCAGAAGCCCCTGGAAGAGTGAGCTGATGGTGGCGAGGAGCCATGGTGGCCAGCGGAAGAGTGGCCTGTGTGGAGAGTGTGGCTCCTCAGTAAGGTGGCCTGGAAAGCTGGTAGCTGGCGATGGCCAGGAATTTGGAAAGCTGATTTGTGAATCAGCAGTTGTGGAAGTTTGAAGCATCTTGGAGAATTGGAGCAGCTCAGAATACTGGAGAGAAAAGAAGAGAAGACACTGAAGAAAGAGGTGGATTTTGCAGAGTACCTACCTCTGAGGTTTGGAGGGGCAAAGGGGCACCATCTTGGACTGTGTCTTTGAGACCTTTGGGACTGAGAATGGTGATTGGGGTAAGATGATCGGCCACTTGTGGCAACTGCTACGTGTGGGTGAAGCGGACCTGTGGCTTATTGGTTGGAGGCTTTTGCCCCACTTTTGACCTGATTTCACTATGACACTGCTTCTGCATTTGTCTGTCCCCATCTCCTGAGAGCATCTGCCTGTTCCTTCCTCGATCCTGTTTCTTTTCTCAGTGCCCCAACTTCTCTCTAAGCTGCACACTCAAGAGAAGACACTCCCCAAGACAAAACACAAGGATCAGTCTAGCAGATCTGCTGCCAAAATAAATGAGCAGCAGTTCTTTGTACAGGGAGAAAAAATGAGTAGAGTTTGTATGGTTAAAAAATACTCTTATAGACTTTTCTTCTCAACCTTTGTTGAAAGAACATGAAATGGACACCTCTCCACCATTTCAGGAAATGGTCAGTTATGTTCATTTCAGCATCTTATTGTTTTTGTGTGCCTCTCAGCCTGTGATTTCATGTTTATTCATGTGGCCTAGGAGCATTTTCTCTTAATAAAGTTGATCCTAATCTGTGGGATGGCATCCATCAGTCTAGTGCTTCTTAGGGACTGTGGGTACTTGGCTGTGAACCACCTCTGGGTGCTGCCATTCTGGCCCTGATCTGGGAAATAGCTGGGTCTAAGAAGCCTGTTTGTCTCCATCTATGCCGTTCTGCTGACCTTCTAGGAGTTGAGTTCATGGGGCCTGCATCACACCTCTAGGACTCAGTAAACAGGTCCTTGTTTATCTTCAAAGCCCAGGTCACCATTTCATCTGTACACCTTACTGGGTGGAGCTCCCCTGGACAGATTTGTGTGTGTGCACATGTACAGATTCTAATTCGAAAGCCCTGGTAAATGCATTTACCACTCAGGCTTGTTCTTCCTGGAACCTAAAGCAGCTGGACTGCTAAGGGGTCCCTTATTGGTTCTAAAGAACCGTTCATGACAGACACATAGCGAACTACACCCTGGCTTAAAAGTAATTCAAGAAGTATCAGATAATGAATTCACTAAGATCACAGACTTGGAAGTGAAATAGGCAAGGGTTTGAATCCTGGTGGAGGGTCATATTTGCCAAAGGATCTTGGGCAGTTTACTTTTACTTCCTATGTGTAAATGTCTTCATTGACACAATGGGCGTGGATCTGAGGACCTACTCCACAGTGCTGCTGTTCAGCTTCAGTGAGTTATGCTTTTAAAGTCCTATGATGCCTGTCGTGTAGAGTTAACTATAATTAAGTGGGTCTATTTGTACCCTTTGTAACTGCCACCCATAATTTGTTAAGTAAATGCTTTTTGAGCTCAATGTAAAACTTTAATGATAACCCAGATTATATCTAATTTTTCTTAAAATTTGAGTTAAAAGGATCCTATGATTAGCACATTTACTGTTCATCATTGAGAGGCTGCATAGGTGAATGGAGCCTGGATAGTGTAACTCCTGGCATGTCACTGATTTCTCAGAACTCTGCACAATCTAAAGATGCTTTACAAATGTGAACCTGACCTTCAGGCTATAAAAGCAAATTAAACAGGTATAGTTCCTTGCCTCTGAGAATAAACAGTTCTGTTCGCATGGTTCTGCCAGAGGGGACGTTCAGCCAGAGGGCTGGACAAGCTGGCTTGCGCACACTGACCAAATGAGAGGGACCAGCCAGGACTACCGCTCAGAACAAGCTCTTTGACCTTCAAAAATTCAGTTTACTTTCTGTTGCTTGATTAGAGAAGGGGAGAAGGTGGGACCCTCCAAATCCTTTTTTTATTCCTCCAATTTTCATTGATGTGCAATGCCCATACTCTAGAGTGCACAGACATTAATTGCATAGCTCAGTGATTTATTTTACATATGATTACATGATGTTACCACTTCACCCAAACAGGATCAAGGTAGAGAATACACAGCACTCTAGAACACCCTTCATTCTCTCTTCATATCAATGGTCTTTTCCCCCTGGAGTAATCAATGCTTTTATCTCTATCAAGTTTTGCCTGCTCTTGAAGTTCACATAAAGGGAATAGTATAATGGAGCAGGCAGTTGCTAGCATGACTCCCTATGATTTCTGCCTCCTGATATTTGTGTCATCTCTTCCCCCTGGGTGGGGACCGGTCTCTGGAAACTGCTCCTAATGACCAAGGTTGGCAAGAAGGATGGGCTCGTACTCCCAAGATTAAGTTATAAAACACTTGCAATTTGGTTGTATCCTCTCTGACTCTTCTTGTGCACTCTGATGAAGCCAGACCATTTGAGCTGCTCTCAGCCCAACAGCTTATGAGTACACCTGGAAGTGAATCTTCCCAAGCTGTCTTGGAATCATTGCTGTCTCCCTGGCACCTTCCTCAGAACCTGTGAGCAGCCCTGAGCTGAGGGCTCAGCTAAGCTGCACCAGGGATACTGGGATAGTTAATGCCTGTGCTTTAAGCCACTAAGTTTTTATATACATGGTGTCATTCAGTACAGCAGTAGGTAATAAGTATATGTTCTCTTTTGTATTTTGCTATTTTCACTTAGCTTTGTGAGCTCTTCATGTATTGCTTTTGGAGTTCTTTTAAAATTTTTATGTAGTTATGTACAGGAATATTGCCAGATTATCCATTTTTATAATTGATGGATATATGGGTTTTTCCATTTTTTTGCTCTATCAACATTCTTGTCCTTTTTTTATTTGGTGAATATATATACTCCTCAAATATATACACAGGTATAGAAAAATCTAGAACATAGAATAGAATTTAGTAGGAACTACCAGTTTTCCAAAGTGGTGGCAACCAGTTACACAACCTGCAGCCACTTCCTTGTCACAGTTGATTTTAAAATGTTTTTTCACTGTAGCCTTTCTGGTGAGTGTATATTCCTATGTGATTCTGAATTTGATGATGGATGCATGTGGACCATTTTTCAGATGCTTACTGGGCATTTGAAAAGCTTCATTAGAGAAATGACGATTCAGATATCTTGCCTATTTTACATTAGAGTATGTATTTTTAAACTGGATTTGAGGAATTCTTTATATTCATTTGTCATATATATTTATTGTTCACCTATTCTTCTGATATGACTTGTTTTTTTTTAAATGATGTTTTTATAAAGTGATGCTCTTAATTTTAATGGTGTAGTTTAACACTTTTTTTCTTCACTTTTATCAAATCTTTGTCATGTTTTCTAGAAACTTTCTTGTTTTAACTTTCACATTTGGTCTATAATCCGCCTGGAATTAATTTTTTTTAGATGCTGAGTGATGTGATAAAGAGGGTCAAATTCACTTCCTTCCCTCATATAGGCTCCAGGTGACCCAGCATTATTTATTGAAAGAATGTCTTTGTTGAAAATCAGGTGTCTACTTGTGTACATCTGTAAGCTCTCTGTTTGGTTTCACTAGATGATTTTTCTAGCACCAAGGCCACATTGTCTTAATGCTGCAGCCTTATTAATCCATCTTATTATTTGGTCACTTAAGTTTGCCAACTATTTTGTTTCTTGAGTGCCTTGGCACTTGGTCCTTTGCATTCCCTATGCACTTTAGATTCTGTTTTCCAATTTTCTCAAAATCCTAGGCTGCTAGAATTTTGGCTGGGATTACAATATTTTAACCAGTTAACTTCACATGATTTGGTGTTCCCTCATTTCTTTCATCAGTGTTCCACAGTCTTTAGTGGAAAAGTCTTAGAAATCTTTCAACTGATTGGTCCCACAGAGTTTAAGGTTTTTGCTGCTATGTTAATAGCCATTACAAAAAAAAAAATCTAAGGCTGGGCATGGTGATGCATACCTGTAAGTGGCAGCCTAGGAAGCTGTGGCCAGGGCCTGGGATCACAGTTCGAGTTCCTGCTGGGGGGCACGTAGAGAGATCCAGTCCCCAAAAAATAGCTGGGTGTGGTGGTGCATGCCTGTAATCCCAGCTACCTGGGAAGCTGAGGTTGGGGATTGCTTGAGTCTGTGGTACCCCGGGCAACGTCAGCCTGCAGTTCCACAGGCAAAAATAGGTGAGACCTAGACCTAGTCTCAAAAAAACCCCAAAAAACAAAAACACAAAACACAAACAAATAAACAAACAAAAAAACCCTTTCATTTTCTAACTGTTGCTAGAGTTACTTTTAGATTCTTTGGCTTTTCTTTGTACCATCATACCATCTTCACATACCATCATAAAAGGGGGAGGGTTCTTTTCTTCTCTTCAACCTTTTATTTCATTTTTTTTTGCCTTATTGCATAATTTATAACCTCCCAGTAATGTCAGTGCTATGTAATGTAATCAAAGCTAGGACAGTACATATCTTTCTCTTGCTGCTGAGTTCAGGGCAAGGTACTCAATATTTTACTATGAATCATCATGAATGTTGTAGATGTTTATTACGTTTTATTAGGTTTGGGATAAGAGATTCCTCTTCAGGTTTAACGGTGAGGGATTACCTCTGATTGTTTGGAAAAAATAAAGGCTGATATATAGAAGGGAGGAATGATAAGGAATGATAATATAAGAAAAAAAGAGTCAGGAGAGAGAAGATGAAGAAGTAGGCTAACAGGAGTTAAAGTTAAAGGAGTTAAAGCACCCATTCCTGGGTGCTTCCTTTGTTCTAGGCACTGAGAGAGTCTAGGTAAGCATGATCAGTACTCACGTGGTCCCTGAGGGCACAAGTAGGCCAGTTCTAGAACCCCGGACTTTTTTCACTCTACTGCCCCTATAGGAGAGTGACAGAAAGGAAAAACAGCAAGGAAGACAACAGCCACTGACAAGCTCTATTTTAGGCCCAGGACACTGTTCCTGTCCTGTCTCTCTCTGGCTGCTTGTTTCTCTCTGTCTCTTTCTCAGTCTCTCTTGGTCTTGACCTGAACCCACTCCACCTCAATCTCATTCTCTCTGCAGGGGAGAATGATGGTTTCTGGATGGCACGTCCATCAACATCCTCAGAGACTTCTCTGGACTCTTATTTTTATTCAGTTTCTAGGATGCCTGGTACATAGTACCAGTTCACCCCGGGTCACTCACGCCACAGTAGCTGGAGATTAATGGTCATGGCAGGCGCCTCCTTGATGTCTCAGTGTCAGATCTGGGCAGATAACAGCTATGCAGCAGTCACTGACACACATGCAGTAGGAGATGAACCCATTGCAGGCTGGAGTAAGGGCTCTAACCCACCCTCCTCAGCCCAGACAAGCCCAGCCTCTTGGGCCATGAGCCAGCTTTATCTTCTGTGGCTGGTTCCCTCTCTGGGGTTCAGCCTGGGAGTGTCTGAAAGCCCACACTGAGTGCAGCCCGAGCTCTCTGCAGCTGGCTCAGCTCTCCTGTCAGTTTTGTTTTCCCTTTTGCAAAGTCTATCCTGAGGCTATTGTTTGGTTTTCTAGTCCTGACTGAATTAGGATGGTTCCATTTAAGGTGAAAACAATATAAAACAACCACAGAAAAGCTCCAAAGACGAAACAGAATAAAGCAGGATTTATGTAGCCCTCTGAAAAATGAATGCAAATGTTTTTTGTCATGTTTTAATGTGTCGGAGACCCTCCTTTAACATGAGCGGGTCTGTCACAGCCTGTGTGGGACCTGCTGCACATATTGAGTGGCGGAGGAGATTGTGGAGGCACAGGTCAAGGTTGCTAGTCATCTTCCAGACGGCTCCTGAGTCACCATTGTCCTACTGAAATATTAAATACCGACTCAACCCCAGAGATGGCCATTGCTGGCCATGACAGAGGCCATTTTGGACCATTGTCCTGTTCCTCTGTGTAGACAACAAGCTTTATCACACCCAGGACTGCAGCCAGCATCCTCAGAGTGACTCACTTCTGAGTGCGACCTTCTGGAGAGGGTGACGTGTTCAGCTGCAGGCAGGCTCACCTGGGAATTTCTTAGCGGTCATTGAATTGGTGTCTGTGGTCCTGCTTGCCCATTGTCTTGCAACAGAAAAACATGAGGATGCAATAAAGGTTCCTCAGGTGGCACAGACCCCTGTGCCAACGAGGCAGGGACCTCAGGCCTGAGGCCATGGAGGTTGGGGTGATGATACCTGACAAAGGCCTGGGGTGTTAGTAATCAAAGCCCTCTAGAGTGAGCCTAAGACCAGTTTCAGGACTGACAGGTTGGGTGCATCAGACCTGGTCCACACAGGTCACCTCTGGGACAGAGTTCTGAGCTGCAAAGGCAGCTGGCAGGTGAGTCTTGGGTGTGAAGCAGTAGTGACGAATGTTCTGTGCATTTTAGGGCACGTGATTGTTACTACTGACAAACAAGTGGACACAAATCTGGTGACCAGGGTGAGGGCTTGAGGACAAAGGTCACATTTAGGATGAAAGGAATGTCCACAAGGCAGGTCTGAGGGTTATCCTCATTTTTGTCATTTACCTGCCTCCAACTCCTTGGCTGGGTTCAGCCCAGTGGACCTGTGTACAGGTGTTGTAGTTCCCACTGTCACCCTCTACGGCAGGGACCACATCCATCTCATTGGGCCCTGACCTGTGCTCAGAATGTGCTGCTGAGTCACTGGGTGTGTTGGAAGTGACTCAGCAGAAATGAACAGTCGCCCCCAGAGCAGAACAAGGCTATACCAGGGTCTCGTCCTCCTCGTGCTCCTGCTATGCACCCTTGTTGGGGCTGTGCGGGCAGGATGCCTGTGGGGGCTGGAGCCCAGTACACAAGGGGCATCATGCCCAAGAAAGACCAGACAAGCCTCCTGCAAAATAAAATGTTAAAAATTGTTTTGCTATGCCTGGACAAGAGAAACCTGGAGGATGCGACCACTAAGTGCTTGAAGAGCCTCTGTGCTGGAGAAGAATAAGTATATTCTCGGATGGCCTTGGAGGACAGAAGTGGCTTGGAGATGAGACGTTGCCCAGTTTGGGTACCCTCAGAGGCACTTCCACTTTGCCTGGGGTAACCAAGTCTTGGGTACCTTTTCAGGCCACAGATGGCATGTGTGGAGGACTCTGGAATCTGCCCTCAAATTCCTTCTGATGTAGAAAGTAAATAGACTTGCATGGGGAGAGGGAAGTAAAAGCTGTTGGGGTGACCCGTTTGGACCTGTTTGGATTCTTGTGAACCTTATCCATCTTGAAGGAGAAATGAATGGACCACCAGGACTGAGCACTTGCTCTGTCAGGAGCATGGTCAGGTGTGTTCTTAATACATCTCACCTGTCCCACATATGGCAGGTGAGTCTTGAGAGGAAGTGATCTCAGGCAGGTAAACTAGCTTGGTCCAGGCTCATGTGTTCCTTCCTTATCTTCCCAGAGCACAGTGTTGTCAATGGGATCCTTTTTACAATAAGTCTACTGTTCTGTTATGTAAATAGATGATTTGGGGTAAATTAGCCCCTTTTAAGCCCTTCTTGAAATTTCATTGGAGACTGGGATGGTCTCCTAAGCACAGGTGTTTTCCTCACCTGCCCAGACCTCCTTCCCTTTCCTGCAGGGTCCTTGCATAGGCAAGGACCTCCATAGCAGCTTTCCCCCTTCTTCCCCATCTCCTTGGTAGAGAGTTCCAGAAAGCCTTCTGTTGACCTTCTTTTAATTGCTAATAATTATTCAATTTTCTATAGCCCAGAGAGATAAATATTCATGAATAACACAGTGCATCAAGATCGAACACTTTAAGCTATTGTGTTTTTTAAATTAAACTGAAACATGGAATTAAAAGCAATAAAAGGAAAAATGGGAGAGTGTGTCTGTGTATCTATTTCAGTCCTGCTGTGGAGCTGTGTGGGAGGCAGATCGGAAGCTTTGACCTGGGTGATGTTTTATTCTTAAAGTTTCTAAAGGAGAAACTGAAATCATCTGGACCTGGCTGGGCTTATTCATTCATGGACGCACTTATTCATTCCTTCACTCAGAACACATTTATTGATTGCTTCCAGGAGCCCTCATGGCACTTCTCAGTGGGATACAAATACATGAGACCAGGGATCCCAAGGAACTCAAGGTCTAGTTGTGGAAGAGGCAGGGACACACATCAGTCAGGGCAGAGCTGCCTGGAAGGTGGGTAACAGTGGAGCATTCCTGGGGAGCAGAGAGGATCTGCCCGTTGGCAATGGCATGCCTGGCATGGTGATCCCCAGGTGCATTTCATAGTTCACTGCTCCAGCCTTTCATGTTTCTCTCTCACCTGTAAGCTTGTAAGCAGGGTTGGGCCATTTTCCTTCCCCTAAAGAGACTCTTGGCGAGGGGGGGTGGGGTGGATGCTGCAGTCCGGATGCTTGGGCTCACATACCAGCTTTAGTCCTTACTGTGAATATGATTGTGGGTGGCTCATTTAACCTCCCCATGCCTCAGTTTCCTTATGTGTAAAATGGGAGGACTCTAGCATCACTTAGATGCTAGCTTGTGTGGCTTTTCATGCATTACCCGCTCTCAGCCTACCTTATGGGTTGTGGTCTCTGCAAGGTACCCAGAACATGCTGCATGGTCGGCCCATCAGCTACTGCTGCTGTGTGTGCTCAGGGCTCTGGTTCCTGAAGTCTGATGCTCCTTGACTGCTGTGTGTGTGTAGGTTTTCTGAGGGCTCTCGTGCAGCTTTGTGCAGTGAGGAGACAGGTAGGCTGCAGGTGAGTCATTGTTGAGAGCTCTGAACCACTCCTGAGAACCCTCTTGAAGAGCCAGTGGGAGGGAGGCAGAGGCAGGGCCTTAGCGAGGACCTTCCAGAGCTCACTCCCAATGGGGAATAGCAGTGGGAGGGGAGCCCAGCAAACTTCCCTGTGAAATTTCCTTTCCCAGCCAGGGAGGATGCCACGCTCATGTGTGTGAGTGACACTGCCCAACTGGGTCATATTTCCTGGCTTTGAGATGGAAAATGAGCTTCTTATTTGTAACACGCATGTGGGGAGATGCTAGGAACCAGTGTGGGGATTTTCTCCAAGCAAACAAACCCACTTGCTGGAGGGCTGGTTTCTTTTTAGGAGATAAAGGGAAGCCAGAGAACTGAGCATCACCAGAGGGCTCCTGTGTCCCATCCTTGGTTCCAGGAGGCCTGTCTCTGTCAGTCTCCCCTGCCCTGCCTGCAGTGAGGGGGCTGCAAGAGAGCCTTAGGTCTCAGCTCTCCCCTGCACACAGCCGTTTGCCTTTTTACGTCAATTTCTCTGTAGCTGCTTTAAGTCAGAGATAGATGGACTTGCCAGGTGGAAGAGGCTGTTGGCATGAAGAAAAGGCCCAGGGGTCTCTGCTTAGTGTGATGAATCATATATATCATTATATATATATGAATGATATCTATCTATCTATCTATCTATCTATCTATCTATCTATCTATCTATCTATCTATCTATCTATCTATC
>PVHY01025034.1:0-18870 GCA_004024945.1 Uropsilus gracilis | reverse complement strand
CTTTTTTTTTGAGACTAGGTCTCGCTATTCTTACCTGTGGAACAGCAGGCTCTCATTGTCCGGGGTACCAGAGACTCAAGCAATCCCCAGCCTCAGCTTCCCAGGTAGCTGGGCTCAGGAGTGTGCTACCATGCCCAGCTATTTTTTTGTAACTAGGTCTCACTATGGGCCTAAAACCACGGCAGGACTCAAACCACGATCCCTAGCCCCAGCCGCTTCATAGGCTGAAGCTTACAGGCACGAGCCACCGTGCCCGGCTTAGCACTGATTTTACTAGAGACTAATAATTTCACTAGAGACTAATAATAATAAGACTAATATTTTACCAAATAGTGTTAGATAAGATACAGATTTTAAGAACTGAATTTATTGCAACTAAATTGACAAAATTTTGCGCCTTTTCTCTTGTACAGATTAGAGCTATGTATATACATATATATGTAGAAAGCTCACCATGTTGTTTTTAAAGTTTAATTTCTACAAGTCTTGAGGTTTAGCGTTGAAATACATGAATGTGAACACAGAACATTTATGTAGTAGTCATCATTCACCAGAGAAAAAGAATCAATGGGAACTTGGGATGTACATATGTATGTGTATATGTATCTATTGTAAGAATTCACTCATGGTTATGGAGGAGAAGATTCACAATTTACTGGTTTGAGGGATAGAAAACTTATGGTGCAATTCAATTCAAGTTCTAAGTCTTTAGACCTGGCCTGGAGGGGAAATGTTTGCTAAGGTAAATTCCAAAACTGAAGGCCTAGAACTAAGAGTTCCCATGTCTGGGGGTAGAAGACAACTGTTTCAGTACAAGAAGAGAGAGGGAAAGAATTTTCCTTTTCTCCTCCTTTTTGTTCTATTAAGGCCTTCAACAGACTGGTCTACACAGGGGAAGGTCATCTTTATTCAGTCCACTGACTCAAATGATGATCTCTTCAAGTGATACTTTTACAGCTGACTGGCCGTCTCATGCTTAGTCAATTTGACACATAAAATTAACCATCACAATTTCCTTAAGCAATTTATGCCATAGGAAATCACTCTATGCCCATTTCCCTCTTGACCCTCTTTCACCAACTACATTTGAATTTGTGTATTTTGACATTATTTGGGAACTAGGAGGTCATTCCTTGCCGTCCTTTTTTACAGATGAGGAAACTGAGGCCTGAAGAGGTTATATGAATATTTCAAGGATACATTGAATTTTAGTAGTAATCTTGAAGTCTGAAACCCAGCTCATTAGCTTTGCAGGTGACAGAAAGCTAAGAAAGAGAGCTAACAGAAACAGATTGAGACAGGATAAACATTAAAAATGGTCCACCTGGAATGATAGGCTAAAACCAGTAGAATGAGTATGCATAAATGTAATGACCTTTTGGTTGAAAATATATTGCAGAATACAGGCCTGACTTGGCTAAGGTTTATTTGAAAAAGAAAATGAGTGAATTAAGACAACTATGAGTTCAGTAAAAGCCCCAAGTGGGAAACAGATGCTAAAACAGCTAATGCAGTCTCAGGGATGATATTTGTAGGCAGAGAGCGACATGATGTTGCAGGGAGTGACTGACCTAGGTATTTATTGCTGGCCAGTCATCTCTGTATCATTGCATGTGGGACAAGGTACAGTGTTCCAAGAGGGATCTTGGTAAACTGGAATTCATCCACCAGCATTATGATGAGAAATCTGAACAGCACAGACTGAACGGCCACAGCAGTTGGACACATTTTGCCTGGAGCCTTCTGAAGGACATGACTACTATCTTCAAATACCTAACCATGTAGTCAGACTCCTTCCATTTATAACAAAAACTTTAGACAAAAAATTAGGACTAAGCAGAAGTAAGTTCTAACCATGCTTGGTTTCTTCTTTCCCCTCCCCTCTCCTTGTGATGAACCTTTAACTTGTAACTAATGCATTTCTGCTTTCCCAGAAATTTGAAAATGGCTTCTTACATCCTTAACAAGAATTCTCTGTGCTTCTTTGAGTGACAGCACAACAAACATCTACTGATTGTTGCCAGATGGTGATCAGAGGAGACACACCCAGCAAGAAAGCCACACACACCTGACCCCTGATACCTAGACTACCTGCCACCTCCTTGGGCCTGGAAATGAGAAGCACCCCACTTCCTACACATTCTCCACTGCCTTGGTTGCTTCCTCCCATAATATAATTATAGTGCTTCCTGAATGAGAAAGGCCAGCTCTCAGGGTGCCTGTGGTGCTAATTCCCTTGATGGTCACCTCAAATAAACTCTTTGTGAAAGTGGTTCTTGTGGCTCCGAGTCTAGCTTTCTGGCTGTGGAAGGATCCTGTTTGGTTGCTTACAACGGGTGTCACATGCAGAAGAGTCACATGATGTGTTCCATATCACCATGGGGCAGAAGTAGGTATCAGTAGGGATGCAGGTTCATGGCAGATTGCTGACTCACAAAGGTGCACCCCGGGGAATGCTGGTGCCCACACACTAGAATTCTTGTAGAAGGCTACTTACTTTGGGAGAAAAGTTGCCTCTATGCTTTATGAGTTTCCTTAACTTAATTCTCTCCCTCCCTTTAACTTAATTCTGTGAGCTAATTTTATGGATTAGCTTTCTTGTCTTGCTGTTTCACTCAGTAGATAACATTTCAATACTTTGAACTTCAGAGTTTCCAAACAATTCAGAACATATATGTTTGAAAAATAAAACTTGGACTAAAAAAATGAAAGACCTCTGGAAGAAAAGTCAGTTGCTATAATTTGGACACTAAATTAAAATTCGAGATCACTCAAAATCTGGTCAAAGAGAAAAATGCATGATGTTAGAGACTCTCATTGTCTAAGAAGAGAAAAATTGGACTTGTATTAATGTGGATGTTGACTTTCCAATGGGATTGCAAGAGCCCTAAGGACAGGAGCAAGTCATTTACTTCATTTTTAACTCCAAAAACATTAGACTATCTTATGCAAAGTAGGCACTTACTGTATTTTTTTTTTTTGAGACTAGCTATTTTTGCCTGTGGAACTGCAGGCTCACATTGCCCAGGGTACCACAAATTCAAGTGATCCCCAGTCTTGACTTTCCAGGTAGCTGAGATTACAGGCACACGCCACCACACCCAGCTGTTTTTTGGGATTAGGTCTCCCTACGTTGCCCCGAGCAGGACTCAAACCATGATCCCTAGCCCCAGCTGCTTCATAGGCTGAAGCTTCCAGGTACACGCCACCGTGCCCGGCTTCTACTTACTGTATTTTGAATGACTCTTTTTCTTAAAGATGGCATAAGGCATTTTCTCTTCTCGCTCGCTCTCTCTCTCTCTCTCTATCTCTGGCAGGATCTAGTGGTCATGCAGTGATCATGCATTAAGTTATAGTTCTAAAACTATATTTGATTGCTCCAACAAGCTCACCTGAACTTGGCTTTTAGTAAGCTCCAAATGCTGGAATATCACTACTGATACTATCTCATGTTTTCAGAAAGGATTTCTATTTCTATCGTAGATCTTTGCACAGGGTCCACAGGCCACTCTAGCACACTGCCTTCTCCCTCTGCTGCTCCCCATCATACCCAGGATTAACAATGACCACATTTATATTCCACTTAGAACATAGCACAGCTCCTGCTGTTCATCCTGCCAACTGCTCTGCCCAGTCACTGTTCTCAGCTCTATTTTTCAAATGATGAGATGGAGGCAGAGATGTCAAATGGCAGAGGTAGAGTACTGCCATGGACCTAGCATTCTGGCTTCAGATTTTGTGCTGCTAACCACTAGCCCTGTCTCTCATCAAGGTATCTACATGCACTACCTACATATTTAATCAAGCCACTGAAGGACCAAAATCTAAACTGCCTATTGCTTTCTTGGTGGCAAGGTACCGGGGTGGGGGTGGGTGGGTGGGGGTAAGCTTCCTTTGTGCCCCACTTCCCTCTGCTCTCTGGGGACCAGCTCAGAGCCAGCCCTGCTGCGTTCTGTTCCCCAGCCCAGCCGACAGAGCCTGGCCATGCTCCAGCTCTGCCACCAGCTCTGCTTGGCTCAGGGCTTTGGAATGACATAAGATGGAGCTTCTTAGAATGACTCACATCTGTTTGGAGTGGTTACAGCCTGTTAATTTTTTTTTGTGTGCCACTTTGCAATTCTTTCTCCCCAAACCCAAGCCCTCTCCTTTTCCCTAAAAATGCCAGGTGGTATAGATTTATTTGATAATATAATCACTGTGAACTTTAATACACTTAGTCTTGAGAATTTATCAAGACTTCCCCAGTCTCTTCAGTGTCCTCTCCAATATTCCCTAGGGGATAATCAGAACTACCCCCCAAGGTATTGAAAAAAAAAAAAAAAGAGAGAGAGAGAGAGAGAAAAGCAGGTCTAGGTTGTTGCTCAAGGGCATAGCATTGCAGGAATCACTCTTTGTCTGTGACCAGCAGGCAGATGCTTAATTAGAACTTTAGGATGATGACATCTTAGGTCAAGTGGGACCAAGCCTAGGACCAAGCCCTACCTGTATTTATGTTTAAGGCAGGGTAGAAGGGGGGCAGGTCTGTGCTTGGCATATCTTGCTTCTGTTCCTGTTAGACACAGGAAGCTTAAGGGTAGGAAGAAACAGAGGGTGTGTCCATGGGAACCTCATCTTCCTTTATGCAGTTTTCCATACAGCGAGGAGTCAGCCCCTTCGGGTTATTGTAAACACCTCAGTCAGTGGCACCAAGCATAGTCTGAAGCTACACAAATGCCCACACCAGTGAATGTTTCCAATTGTAGGGATTGAAGCATTGGGAGAGTCTCCTAGGCCCTAAGCAATAAACAAACAAGTTAATACTCTTTTCTACCTGGACACAAAGAGCCAGCATGCCTAGAAATAGCCAGTGCTCTTCCATGGGCCTGGTCAAATGTGCAGAGACAAAACTAGGAGCCAGACTTAAAGGGTCATGCTGAGAATATTCAGTTCTTTCATCCCGATCTGAACCTGTTACAGGGAAGAAGAGCAAGGATAAATAAAACCAAGGATGCTACTAAAGTATATATACTAAAAAATCTTTAGGCCTAAAATAAGACGGCTTTAAGTTTGAGTTCCAGCAATGCCATTCATTGTTTAACCTTGACCAAATCAATAAACTTTTCTAGAACACGTATATTCTTATCTGTCAAATGAGAATAGAAATACTAGTTTCCCTCATTTTGCAAAAGCATGTAAGGACCAACTGACTCTGTACTTGAAAACACTATAATATATATAATATTATGTGACAATAAAGAGGTATTTATAATTTTTTTTTTATTTTGGTGCAAATAAAAACAATAACGGTTGCATCAATTTATTCCTCTATTAAATTTTTAACCACAACTGTGCAAATCATGTGGGGTCAGTTACCCCAAAAAGGTCAGGTAGACTTCTCTCAGTATGTCCAGATAGGCTTCTTATCACCTTGGTATGAGAACTAGAGGTTAAGGAAGGCCCTGTGAGTCTCAAGAGGTCTATTGCCATTATTTAAAAAATCAAATTGCTTTGAGTTCATTGGGTTGAGAGCAGTGAGTGTCTGAAGGTAAGTGAAAGCTTCTGTCCTTTGCCTAAATCCTTTGTCCTTCCTTAATCTAAGAAGAAACTTTGATTGAAAGAAGGGTCTATAAGGGTGAGTTACAGGCACCTGTTTGTCAGAAGATGGGCTGCCCGTGGTCTAGTTCCCCACAGCCCTTTCTCCTCTCTCCTGCTGACACAACTGCAGCACTCCCCCACCCCAGTTTCCTCTTTGGAAGCAGGCACAGAGACCTTACCTCTTTAATCAGACTGTGGCTAACAGAGATACTCTCTCTCATAAGTGGAGCAGGCTGAGGGGGCCATGAGGGAAGCTGAGAAGCAGCAAGATTATAGTTGATATCATGCGTCAGTTGGAGGCCTGCCAGCAAGAGTGTATTCACTTCACTTGTTCATAAACACAGCCAAGGAGCACCTGAGATAACACACACACACACACACACACACACACACACACACACTTCTGAAGATGCACTGGCCCCTATGTGTCTTTATCAGTCACTTCATGTACATAAGCAGATATATAAACCAAACAAGCAGTTGCAAGAGATCTGTATTTTCTTGATTTTTTTTTCGGAGCTTGAAAGTCATAAGAATAGGATTATGTGAAGAAAATATAGCCTTCAAATAATTCTATAATCCCTCCCTGGCATTTCATTTGACTTAGAGATAACTTGTAGTGCTCCTTGTGTCAACCCCTCTCCTCTTTGGGTTTCCAAGAACACCGTTTCTCTCTTTCCTTGATCCTCAGTCCTTGATCCTCAGCCCTCATCCAAATGGGCCAACATAGTGGACATGCCGTGTCCTGACACACTTGTGTGTAGAGGCTTGAGTGGGAACTGAGGTGCTCAGTGGTGAGTTTAACTCACAAGGCCATCTCCCGCCTCTTCATTGGGACATTCTTTAATGCTGGATCTGTTGCTTGTCCCTTCATACAAAACATGAAGTAGCTTCCACAAACAGCTCTTCCTGCTAGCTCATCCCTACCCATGCAACCTCCTTCTGCTGTACTCTCTCTTGCCACTTCTCTCCTTTCATGTATGCTTCTTGGGTTTTTAATTCCCAATCCATTAGTCATTTGCAACACAGGATTTGGTTTTCAACTTCCGCATTTTCAAATCAACTTTTCAAGAAAGTCTCTTTATACACCCATCCCCAACTGTGAGTCACAACTCACTATTTCTAGAAATGTGCACTATTTCATTTCTCTCTTAGCCTTAAAAATGGATTCTAACCTTAACTCAGAAGAAGTTCAATAATTCTAGCCTGTCCTGGCCAATAAGCTTTTATTTGATTTCTGGAAACGGTGCTAGGCTCTGTGGCTATGGAAATGAACAAGTTATGGCCATCGTTGCTTTGGGGCAGTTAGATGAAGAAACTATATGAGCAGGCACTTTCAGTCTAGCATGATCAAGGCCCCAGCAGCGGTCCTATAGAAACATAGGGAATCTTGGGTCAGAGTGGGAATAAAGGGAAGGCCTCTTGGCTGAGAAACATTGAGTTGTCTGGAAGTTTAAATACATGCAATCAAGATGAAGAAAGATGGAAAGACATTACAAGAGCTCCAGTTGTGAGATGCACAGCAATAAGGGCACAGGTGATCAGTGATTTGACTACTAGAACATAAAGGGGCAGAGGTCGCTGAGAGAGAGGACTGAAGAATCAGAAGGAGGCAGGTAATAGGATCTTGAAACTAAGCTCAGGAGCATCCATTTCATTCTGTGGGAGAACAGGGAGCTACTGGAGAGTTCTAAGAAGCAGAGCAACATGGTGAAGTCTGAGTTTTAGATAGATCTGGCTAAGGTGAAATGATCCTTAAGATACATTTTTAAGCATGAAAAGATCAATGGACATATGTTACCATTTCTGCTAAGTAAGCATTCATAGGCATATTTACTTGCAAATGCAGACTACCTCTGTGAAGACACTCAAGAAGCAGTTGTCTTGGATAATTGAGCTGGGTGACTTAGGAGATGAAAGAGTCTTACTCTTTACTGGATATGCTTTTATACTTTTTATGACTTCAAAGGAAAAATTTAGGTTTGCTTGAAGAGGTCTTTAAGATGAAGACATAGGCTCCTGGACTTCCTTCCTCCCACTGCCACACTGAATGAACAGTTACAAATGGAAAATTCCTTCTGACAGAAGTCCAGAATGAAGTGAGTGATTGCTATGAAACAGAAAGTTCAGAAAATATTTAGACTGAAATAAACAGGGAAGGCTGAGATATACTCAGCATAAATCCCACCGGGGCACAACACTAAACAGAGAGAGGAAGCCTTCAGCTTATACCTGAAAAGTGAAGGGCTTGGACTCCACCTGTAGCACCCTAACTTTTAGGATTTGTACATCAAAGACAGGCCCCCAAAATATCTAGCTTTCAAAGCTAGATATTTGTGGCTTCCATCCACAAAACTTCAAAACCTATACAACTATAGCAGACAAAAAAATAGTAAGAGGCAGGTGCGTGCTCTGTAGCTATTATTTGGAGGCTCACTATCAAAAACTGTCAAGCCTAGTCTTTCCCTGAGTGAGGACCATCTGCATTCTTTAAAAGCTGCCACCTGTGGGTCAGGATTCTAATTTAGGATCCATTTAAGAGCTGACTGCTTCCCTCCCAAGACAACATGGAAGCCAGAGACACCTTCCCTCTCCTTGCCTTCTGATCCCACTAGGTGAACAGTACCTTCCTGGAAGGAGCTTGTATATGTCTGCACTCCAACATTTATGGGTTCTGCCTCCGAAAGGCACCAACTGTCCCTCTCTCCCTTATTAGTTTATAACTCAGTCATGAGAAAGTCGCATGGCAGTAAGAAATCTGCTGTTTGTAACAAGAAAACTTTACACGATATGAACTAAGTCAGACAAAGAAAGACAAATGCAGGGTGACTTCACTTACATGTGAAATCTAAATAAGTTGAACTTGTAGACACAGAGATAGAATGGTAGCAACCTAGTGGGTGAGGAGTAGATGGGAAGCAGGGAGATGGTCAAAGAGCACAAACTTCCAATTGTAAGATGATTAAGTTCTGCAGCTTTTATGTATAGCATGGTGATCATAGTTAGTAAAACTGTTATATATTTAAAAGTTACCAAAAGAGTAGATATCAAATGTTCTCACATTAAATGAAAAGGTTTATTATATGATGTGATGGAGGTTTTAGCTGACACTTAGCAGTAACCATTTTGCAAATACACAAGTGAAACAAATGAACACATACGTTTTAAACATACACAGTATTACACATCATTATATCTCAATAAATAGAAAATAAAATAAGTAGTGATGTTATCATTATACTACTATGGTAAAATAAATGCCTCATGAATCTTCAGTAGAAGTCTGAAACAAGTATAAATCTACTTACAAGCCAAGGAAAGTGGCCGAAAATGAAGGCCTTACCACACATTTGTTTGATACCCTTGGTTAATAGTTTAAAATTTTTTTTGGTATCTAGATTTTGGAATATTAATATAGATGGTTGAATAAGGCTATGTCACTATTTATTACTTAAATATAATTACCGGTAGGAATATACTAAAGAAAATAATGACCTGAGAATTAAACTTAGTAAAGCAAATGGAGCACAGACTAGAGACAGGACAGTCAGAAAGAGGATGCTGTGACTATCTAGGAAAGAAGTTCTTAGGGCCTTGGTGATGCCAAAGTAGGGGTGAGAGGGAGACATGAAGAAGAAAGGACTTGCTTGAAAAAGGGGACAAGAGACATGCATAGTGCTGGCAGGAGTAGTCTGGGAGTTGGTGATGACAGCCTCGGTTAGCTTTGCTTTGATATGGTGGGGAAAATCCAACTGGATTTGTGTGAGGAAACCTGGACCTGAGTTCCAGGGTTATCTAGCAACATGGACCATGCTACTTAAATCCTCTGAGTTTCAACATCTTCATTTTTCCAGTAGTGATTGAACTTCATGAGGCTGTTATAAAAACTAAATGACTCAGCATATGTGAAACATGGTTTCCAATGAACTAGCCATAAGGACACTAAGGCTGCATGTTCAAAAAGACAGATGGTACTTGAAAAGAACTCACGCTTAGGAGAAACTATTGTGCAGTATACACCAAAAAGGAGATGGAGAGGCCACTAGTCCCTGGGCACAGGTTGTTGATTGCCTAACCATTATCTAATTTCACCTTGCCTGACTAACAAAACCTTGATTTTATTTGGCTGCCAATATGCTCAACTCTAAAACTACATTCCCCAGCTTCCATTGCAAACAGATCTGTTCAGTCAGATAGAAGATTATTTGGGTATAACTTGGGGTGAAACTACTTAGAGATAATTCAGCTGGGAGGCCCACTCCCCCCTCCAGCCCATTTCCTACTCCTGGGAGCATGATATGATGACTGGTTCCAATAACCATTGTGTGTCCACAAGTTTATCTTGAAAATGGAAGCTATGCAATAAAGATGGCAGAGCAGTCAAATAAAAGAAGGTCTGATGACCAGCAGGGATGCTGTATCAAGTCCAGTGTGTCCGTCTGCTATCTTCTTTCACGTGAGAGAAAAATGAAACCCTGCTTTGTTCAAGCCACTTTTTCAACCTTCTGTTGCTGGTAAATCAAACTTATTACTAAATGACACGGATCCTTTTCTAAAGATGTTTAAGGATTGAAAAGCAATATTCTAGAACTGCAACTGGCAGGCTTTTCTAGTAAAAGGATAAATAGTAAATATTTTAGGCTTTATGGTCTTCGCTGCAGCTGCTCCACTGGCTGTGGAGTGCAAGGCGCCACAGAGAACATGCAGACAAATAAGTGTGGCTGTGTTCCAATAAAGCTTTATTTAAGACCAATGGAATAGAATTGGAAGCCCAAACACAAAACCACACATCTATGGATAGCTTATCTTTGACAAAGGAGTAAAGAATATACACTGGAACAAGGAAAGCCTCTTGAATAAATGTGCTGGGAAATTTGGACAGCCACATGCAAAAGGATGAAACTGGACCACTATCTCTTACCACATACAAAAATCAACTAAAAGTGGATAAAAGATTTTGATGTAAGACCTGAAAGCATAAAATTCACAGAAGAAAACATAGGCAAAACACTCCTAGATATAAACTTCACATTTGTCCCTGGCAGCAAGAAAAACAAGAGAATATAAAACAATTGGAACTACATCAAACTAAAATGCTCTGCATAGCAAAAGAGATGGTAACCAAAACAAAGAGACACCCCACTGAATGGGAGAAAATATTTTGCACACCATACATATTACAAGGTATCAAAGATATCAAAGATCTACAAAAAGATCATACAACTTCACAAAAAGAAAACAAATAACCCATTTAGCAGAAGGGCTAAATAGGCACTTCTCCAAAGAAGACATACAAATGGCCAAGCAGTACATGAAAATATTCATCATCACTTATCATCAGAGAAATGCAAATCAAACCACAATGAGTTACTACTTCATTACCAGTCAGAATGGCACATCTAAAAAAGACTAGAATACAAGCGTTAGTGAGGATATAGAGAAAAAGAACCCCTTACAACCTTCTTAAGTGTAGACTGGTCCCCTATAGAAAGCAGTGTGGAGGTTTCTCAAAAGACTAAAGATAGATATACTACATGGCCCAGCATATAGTATCTACCCGAAAGTATCTACCCAAAAGATACTTATAGTATCTATCCTAAAGTATCTACCCAAAGAACACAAAAGCAAATTCAAAAGGAAACTTGTACTCCTAGGTTCACTGCAGGACTAATTACAATAGCCAATAGCCAGGATATGGAAACAACCTAATGTCTCAAAACAGATGAAGTGGGTCAAGATGTGGTGTACACACACACAAGAGTACTACTCAGCAATCAAAAAAGATAAACTACCATTTGTAGCAACACAGATGGACTGCGAAAGGATTATACTAGGTGAATGAGCAGAAGGAGAAAGATAAAGGTGGTTTCACTTATATGTGGAATATAAAGAAATCAAGCAAAGAGTCAGACAAATACATGCTTAAAACCAACCCTTGAAAACTGACCATAGATCTGAGGCTTCCAGAGGGGAAGGGGGAGGGATGAGAACAAGGATAGAGGTGGGGTAGGTGGGTTGGGGAGGAGAGCACAATGGACTGTGTGCTTTAGTGTAAAAGAACTTCATTGACACACTTGAGGGAGGCCATCTTCTACTGTCAAAATACTAACAGAGATGTAAGATACAGATATGTAAATAGTACTTCATTAAAAATAGTAATAATAAAAATGAAAAGGTAGACAGCTTAATGTGAGAAAATATTTGCATACCACATATTAGACAAGGTGTTAATACACAAAATACATAAACAATTCCTATAACTCAAATACAAACAAGAACATACAACCTAATTAAAAAATGGGTAGAGGATCTAAAAAAAAGCTTTTTATGATGCTGGAATTTCATGAATTATTATTCTGCTTTTGATTTTTCTATCACTGAATAAATTATAAAATTCATCTTTTGCGCATAATTTGCACAAAAAAAGGATTTAGCCTGTTGGCTGAGGTTTGCCACACCTTTCTTTACAGAGTAAGGTTCCAGCACACAATAGAGAATGATCATTGGAATCCTTTATTATATATTTGTTAGCTATCTTGCATCTTCCATTTCAAAGCCATCTTAGGTACAGCAGAATTGGGCCGATTTAATAGTGAGATTAGCTTTTAAACAACCTATCAAAAATTGCACAAAGAAATGAACGGCGTGTCTAGTACCAGTGGTGCTGATGACACTAGTGCATGAAATGTTATTTGAACGTTTAAGACTTGATCTGTTTGTTTAAAAAAAAAAAATCAGCCATCTTCCTCATGACCATAGTATGCAAGACATTTGTTGTACACACTCAAGACACTAAGCTCGTAAAGGCTGGTAAGCTAGTGTGCAGCCTGAAGCAGCACGGGGGCCCAGGACCCTCACCCACCTCAGCTAATGCCGCTGGCAGCAAGAGATAAAGGGCATCGACAATGAAGAAGCACTAGAAACAACTGAGCAGTGGTCAGAGCACTGTGGAGAGGGCATTTTCTTGGGGCCTGGACAGATATTAGCTTGGTTTAAATTTGATCAGAGCAGGTCCCCAACTTTTCAAATGGGGAGGACGCGGCATTTCTGGGAAACAACGCTGGCACTCGGAGTTCATCTTGAACAGAGCGGGTTAAGGCCTTAGATCATAAGCTTGAAAGTGGTCTGAGAAGGCCAGCTTTGTGTGTGTGTATGTGTGTGTGTGTGTGTGTGTGTCTGTTGTGCATGTGTTGCCAGAATTTCTGATAATTAAAAAAAAGCAACAAACTATTTATCAAACATCAGGTGCATAGGTTATTTGGTTGATGACAACATTGTCTTTTCTTTGGGGCACAGATCCTTTGTGGGGGATGTGAGTGGGTGCATGTTGCATGCTCAGGAGAGAGTGGACTGGCATGTCAGTAGAGGCCTGTGTGTCGAGGGCAGAGGATGACTGGGGTGTGAACAGTTCAGAAGTAGAGAGGTGGTGTGTTATATAACTAGGGGTACGGGTCAGGGAGAAAATGCTTTGATGGACTTTTAGTCATGCCAACAATAATTGTTTAGCCTCACATATGGTCAGAACAAAACGGTGCTCCCTCCATCTCAGTCTCTCTCTCACTCTCTTTTTCCCCTGGCAGCTGTGCAAAGATTTAACCATGTGATCCTGATAGCACAGCACTGAAAGCTTCTGACAGTGCCAAGAGAAGAGTGTGAGGGAAACAAAGGCCAAAGCCGGGCCAAAACCAGCTGCCAGAATCCTGTCCCAGCAGCAATACAGAAAAATAACAGCGAGACTCCACCTACTGGCCCTCTCCTCACCAGATCCTGCATCTGACTTGGAGAGGAAACCCTCCTCCCACCCTCCCCTTCACCCTTTCCCTCCCTCCTGTCCTCCCAACTCCTGCAAGTGAAGCTTCTTTCTTTCCCTGGAGGAGCTGAGGGATACTAGGGTGGAATTGCGGTTAAGGCAGAATCCAGGAGAGCTCAGGGTTTGTGGATGCAGGACAGGAGAACCTCTTAAGGGCGAAATTCACTGAGGGCCATGTCACTCAACACGTGACAGCTCAGTAAACTCTTAATTTCAATATGTGCCCAAGTCGGAAACATCTCTGCCCGGTCCTGAATCTGCTCAAGGCAGCTCCTACTCTTGGCTGGCGGCTTCTCCTCTTCAGAGGAGAAAACAGAACCATTTCCATCCCCCTCCACTTACCATTCTCTTTAACTCCCCTCCACCCTTCCTACTTCTTTCTGCAGTCTTAGGTCTACCCAAGGCCTATACACTTAGGTTAGGCTATTACTACACTATTCCCCACAACTCACTCCTTATATAATCTTAAAACAGCTTGATTAAACCCAGGGCTGGATTCTTTAATGTACTGATTATCATTATTTTGCTATAATATTGGCTTACCAGATTGTTTGTATATCAGAAGTACAGGATTTCCTCCCTCAGCTGTTACCACACCTTACCCATCACCAAGATACCCATAGTTATTTCACCTGCCATTTTCTTCAAGGAGAGGATGGAATTTAAAAGTGACTAATTAAAAACACTAGAAACAAAAACTTTATGAAAATATTACTCCAGAAACAGAGAGACAGACATAGCACATCCTGCTGATGTGGGTAAAGGATATTTGTCCAGTATTAGAAATAATGGCAGAATTCAAAGCAATATTTTTAAGGCCACTGATTGAATTTTTGTCTTTTTATAAGACATTCATTTCCTCTACTACTTGTCAAATACCACTGATACCCAATAAAAATATCAGATTTTTATTTTTGGCAGGGTAGGGAGGCTGTCATTTTCTTTCTGGATATGCTGGATCAATTATTTCTCTGTACTTTTTCTACATCATCAAATTTGGTCACAATCACTCAACTCAATATTATCGTGGAATCTACAAATAAGCCTGAAAGGCTGTGGGACTGGGTGGGAATAGAGCCCCTGACCTTGCCTCGTGTCTGCTGTGTGCCCCTGAGTGACGCTGTTTCCACCTATGTTCCGTGCTATTTAAGGCTCTTACAGCACTCACTGTGACTCCATACATGAGGGATTTGGTTTTTCTCAGAACGAACACAGAATCATGCCACTGAAAGCCTGCACCAACTGCCATTTGTCTTCAGATGGTAACTTAGCTCCCCGCTTGGGTGTTATCTAGAGGTACTGAGGAGTGCTTTCAGTGGTGTCAAAATCACATAGTCATTTGTAGACAGTAGCAGCTACAGACAGACCAAATTCAATAAGAGACCTTTCCTCAGAAGGTTAGTTCTCCCACTGATCTCCCCACTGACGATGCTTAGGAAACCCTCCATCTCTCTGATATTGTATTACAGTACAATATCAGTATCAATATGTAATACAGTACAATATAACCTTACAGTATTTTCTAACAAAGCACACCAACTTTAAAATGGCACTAGTCACACATACATAATGTCTAGTGTTCTGGTACTTGGTGCATGCTCAGTCTAGAGTTATGCCTCATACTGAATTCTTTAAAGGAAAGATGTAGGTGTTATGAAATATAAATATAGAACTTTTTTCTCTAGGGCCTGGGCATATGTATATATAAAGTTCTCAGATCTCCACCATATAAGGCTGTTGGAAACAGGTGACAGACCTAAGACCACACATGAAGCTCAAGTGTGACCAGAACAGACACTGGCTCTCACTGCTGGCCACATTCCCTACTCCTGCAGCACCCAGGGCACTTCCTCGGCCCATCCTAGAAGCTATTCCTCCTCCATGTCAGTCCTGTCCACCCAGAGGCAGACAGAGGCCTTTCTGTCCTCCTCCACACCGAGCAAGCCCCAACGGGGCTGTTATTAGAACATGCTCCTCACACGTATTGTCTCATACTGACGCTTCTTACTCATCTACTTTCTCAGTCCCACAACCTTTGTCCACGTTATTATATTGCCTTCGTGGATGTCCCTTCCTGTTCTCCCTCATAGTCCCAGGGCTTCGTGGCTTCCCATTTATGGGGATTTTAAAGTCCTGTGTTTCTTACTACCACCCCTGGGCATGGGAAAAAGTATTTAGCTCAGTGCTGAATTTTATACAGTATTCTAAATCAATAAAATTTTAATTATTAAAAATAAGTAAGGAAAAAGGGCAAGGAAGTCAAGGAAAGCAGGATGAGAGTGGTGGTGAGGGTCCTCTTCCCTGAGGGCCCTCAGATCTTGTGGGAGCCCAGGAGAGGGCAATTCAGCCTTCCCTTTCATAACCCTGCTTTGCAGGGTAAAGGAGACAAATGCCTTTCTACGAACCCAGCTTTCTTTTCAGCTGTGATGTCTTCTCTATAACTTCTTACAACCACTAGGAAGGGTCAGGGAGAACAGCAAAATTCATGCAACCTGTGAGCGGCTCCACCTCAGAAGGTGGGTTCTAAAGTGCACTGGAGTGGGCCTGCATCCTTTGGGCAGTGACTCCAGTAGGCTCTGGCACTATCCCAGGGTCTAACAGTGTGGGCTGTGGGTGTAGCTTGGGGCATTTTACTTTCTAGAGTATTACTAAAAATGCTTTCCAAATATTCAGTTTTTATCAAGGATGGGCTGAGGGCAAGTTGAGTACAGAGTTAAGGGACTGAAATCGGGAGAATGGACCAGAAGTAGCCTATCCTTGGGGAGTCTGGAGAAGCCCGGGCAGCAGGGTGATGGCAGGAAGCCATGGTTCTAGGAAGGGAAAGCAGAAGTCAGGATCTGGGTTGCCTTTTAGGGAAGCAGCCTTACCAGCAATTCCAGTTTAAAGAAATAACTTTGCCAGCACAGATCAAGTCTTGGCTCCTTCTGTCTGAAACACCACGAGGAACACATCTTTGGGGTTCAGCCACAGTTGCTCCAGTCACTCCTTAACTTGACACTTATGGGAGGCGGTAGAGTGTCTTAGGACCCTTTTGCTGGGATAGGTCCGAAGGGCCTCAGAGGAAGTCTGGCCTCAGAATCAGACAAGGCTGATGATTATTGATGGCAAAACAGACTGTTCCATTGTGCAAGGGAAAAGAAGAATGTGGTCCTGTTGTCAGGGGAGAAAGATGTGGCTGGACTTCAGCGTGACGTTTCTGGCTATCTTTCTGCCTGAATCTTGACCAATTACCTCTTCCCCTCCTGCACTATATAATGTTAGAAAGAGACTCGGGTGGGGTAGAGTGCACGCAGCCCAAATAGCATGGCAGAGCTCCTCAAGTTTACACTCACTGTCTCCATGGCCTCACCCTGGCATTCTCTACCCTTGTAGTTCATTTGGTTCTTATCTCTGCTGGTCCTCCTTAATGGCTCCCAGCGAGCTCATTATTGCTCTGCATCTTGCCAAAGCTGATGGTTAATCATCCCCATATCATCACACTTGTCCTTCCAGCAGGACTTGACAAAAGCGATCACTCTTTCCTCTTCCAGCACTTTTCTTCTCTAAGCTTCAGACCCATTCCCCTGCATTTTCCTCCCAGCTATGCTACTCCTCTGGCTCCTGTGCCTCTCACTTTCCCTCTCTTCGTGTTCTCCACTTGTCTTCAGTCTTTCCACATCTTTCTCCTGTCTCCATTTCCTCCTTGGGTTTTCACTGACACAGGTATACAAATAATGTCCACATTTAATCTGCCTGAATTTCCACCTGGACCACCACACTCACATTCAGGTCTATACTCTATATTCTCTCTTGGAGTCCTATATGCATCTCAGACTGAATAAGTGTAAAAAATGAATACTTGGCTCTTTCCCACTCCAAGTCTTCTGTCTTATTAAATGAAGCTATTTAACCTGTTATTCATGACAAAAACCTAGAAGTCTGCTTTTTCTTACTTCTCATCTTACATTTCTTTCTATTTTGCCTTCGAGAAGCATTTCACAATGGACTACAACTAACTGTTGCACTACCTCCAACTAGTTCTGAGGCACCATTTCCTCTCTCCTTGGACCACTGCCCCAACTTAATCTTTCTCCATTCTTGGCCTGGTCCGGCCTCTACATAACAGCCTGTGTGACCTTTCTAAAATAGACACTGCATCATGGCACTCATCCTCTTAAAAAGTTTTGTGAAATCCTGTCCCTTTGCATGACCTGTAATGCCCTGCATTCTGCCCTGCTGCCTCTGCAACCCCTTCGTCCCCTCCTCTGTTGGTCCCCATGGCATTGCCTGACTGGCCTTCTTCATGTTCTCCCCATATGCAAAGCTCTTTCCTGACCCAGTAACTCTCCCATCTAATGACTCTTCTCAGAGCACTTTCTCCTGTCATGTCTTTGCCTCCTCATCTTGACATTACAGCTCTAGCGACATTTGCTCAGGCAGAACTGTCCTCCAGCTGAGGTAAAGAATCCCTCAAGCCCCTCTCTGTCTCCATTTATGTTCTGTATGACCCTTATCCATATGTGAAATCATCTTATACTACCATTATATAGTCTGTCTGTCTCTAACTCCCCCTGTTGTTTCGGATGTAAACTCATTGAGGTGAAGGCCCATCTTCTTTTCTGCCAAGTTCTCCAGGCCTAGAACACAATTCACATGAAACAGGGGCAGACTATTTCTGGAGAACTCAAGGGCTCCTCCCACCCTACCGTGTACTGTGACTTCCCCCAGAGAAAAAAGGACATCCCTGAGAGGCAGTGACTGGGGGTTGTTCAACCTTTCCTCTCCCCTAGGCCGGTGTCCACACCTTGGCCACTGCCTCTTCTTGTTTTTGACCCCATTTGCTCAGTGTGGGGTAAGCCATCAGCCAGTTTGTTGCTGGCAGTGGGAGTGGGCGGTAAGGGTGGGGGCTGGCGCATCAATGAAAATATAGGCCATGGTCCAGGTTGATGGTATCAAGTCTTAATGACTTCAGCTGCATTTAATTAAAAGTAGAATGACTTATTGGAACATCGTCCTTGTGGGCCAGTAGTCTGATTTCTGCTCTCATTTCTGCTCTGTTCCAAGCTTCAATTAAGGGAGTAACAAAAGATCCCTATCAGGAGCCATGTGTGGTGATCTCATCAGCTAAGACAAATGTTTTTTTTTCTGGTTTTATTTATAGAATCTTTCTTGTTTCCTTGGACAACCCCAACTGGCATTATCTTGTTTACCTTCTCTCCATCTTGATTTGCATTTGTGGGGGGTAGCCTTTTATCTGTTGCTCTTAGCTGACTGGGATTTCTAATCCCTCTGTTTTCCTTTTCTTGGTTCTCATCTGTGGTCTCTTCTGAAATCAGTTTGTAATTTCTAGTTACCAAGGCAGTAACTAGTATTAATAATAATTTAAAAAAAATAGTCAACACTGACTTGGGATAAATACTTTGCGATGACTTTTCTTTGTAGTGTCTTGTCTCCTAGGGGAAGATGGAGCTTGGTATTCCTCTTTCCTCTCTGCAGTTTTGTTTCCC
>PVHY01025033.1:0-18891 GCA_004024945.1 Uropsilus gracilis | reverse complement strand
AGAATGATTTCTTCTAGGTACATCCAGGTTTCCATAAATTCATCAAATTTGTCATTTTTAATTGATGAGTAATACTCCATTGTGTATATATACCACATCTTTTTCATCCACTCATCTGTTCTGGGGCATTTGGGTTGTTTCCATGACCTTGCAATTATAAATAGTGCTGCAATAAACATCCGAGCACAGGTGTCCTTTTACCCACATTGAAGTCTCCTTTGGGTAGATTCCCAGAAGTGCGACTGCTGGGTCAAATGGTAATTCCATTTTCATTAGTTTGAGGGTTCTCCATACTGCTTTCCATAGTGGGTGGACGAGTTTACATTCCCACCAGCAGTGTAAGAGTGTTCCTTTCTCTCCACATCCACGCCAGCCCTTGTTGTTGCCGGTTTTTTTGATGTGGGCCATTCTTACTGGTGTAAGGTGGTATCTCATTGTGGTTTTGATTTGCATTTCTCAGATTGCTAGTGATATTGAGCAATTTTTCATGTGTCTGTTGGCCATTTGTATTTCCTCTTTGGAGAAATGTCTTTTTAGTTCTTCTCCCCACTTTTTGATTGAGCACCTTGTTTTGTTTTTGTTTAGTTGTGTGAGTTCCTTGTAGATCAGTGTTATTAATCCCTTATCACTCTTGTGGAGGGCAAAAATTTTTTCCCATTTGGTTGGGTGGGAACTAGGTCTTGCTATGTAGCCCCGGTGGGACTCAAACTGTGATCCCTGGCCCTGGCCACGGCTTCCTAGGCTGCCGCTTACAGGCATGAGCCACTATGCCTGCCCATGATATAGTTATTAACTAACAACAAGGGAGCCACACAATCTCTATATCTGGAAATTAACAAAGCACATTCTTAAGTGATCACTTTTGTCGATCAAGAAGGAATCAGAGTAAGTTGCAAAATATTCAGAATGAAACCACAGTGAAAGTAGTATGTACCAAAATTGTAGAAAACAGCCAAAGTGACTTTCAGTGGGAAATGTATCTAGCCTGATGTTTTTATTGAAAAATAAGATTGAATATAAAATATCCAGTTAAAGGAGTTACAAAAGAAGTAACAAAAATAAGTCCCAAAGAGTAGATGAATGTATAGCAGATTAAAGATAAACCAATAAGCAAAATAACTTTAGTGAAATTAATAATCACCAAAACCAAAAATTTGTTCCTTGAAAAAGATGACTAACACAGACTATAATAGTGATTAAAAATGGAATTATTAATTGCAGTAGTAGTAGTAATAGTGGAGGATTGGTATTCATATTAGTGTTTGGTATTAGAATATCTTATGCTCAATGTCAGAGACATATACTTCCAATCAGATAAGTGTATGCTTCCTTCCATTTCTTGGTCCTCTAGCATGAAGCTGATGCTGACCACTGAACTCTGATAAGCAAAGTTACTTGTATCATTTTGAACCAAAGCACTGAAGTCTTTGTATGATCTTTCCTTTATGTAATCTCTCTCCCTTCCACGTCTGCTGTGAGCTTGAAGGTCAGGTGTTGATGGAGATAGTAAGCATTCAGTGGAAGCAGTCTGGGTGACTGAGTCCCCATATGACGGGAAGACATTCTGGAGGGTTGTCTGGGATATCATAGTCTGTGTGAACAAGAAATTAAATTTTGCTGTTGGCTTGTGTTTCCTTGTAGCATAACCTATTTTATCCTGATGAATTTATGTTCTACAAAACGTATTACATGTATGCCTATAACTTCACCAATTTGCATGAAATTTAAGGTGTAGTATAGAGTGAAATTGGGTATAACAAAGGAGGGAAAAATAGTTCTTCAAAGTTCATTATTTTTCTTTTATTACCGGACATATACTGAAAGCACCAGTCAATTACCAAGACCTAATAGCCCAGATTGTGTGTGCACAAATATATTTACACAGGCTCTGAGAAAATGACGTTTTATTTAATGTCATATCATTATAATGTTGATGAGAGAAAAATCAACTGCCAGCCAGAGTCACTGTGTGTGCAGAGTTTCTACATCCTCCCCGTACCTGTGTGCTTTCCCTGTGGGTACTCTGACTTCCTTCCACATCCCAAAGGTGTGCCCGTGAGGAGGAGTGACTTGTCTAAATTTTTCCAATCTGAGTGGGTTTGTGACAGTGACCAGGATGGAGGGGTGTCTTGTCCAGGCTGGATTCCTGCCTTGTGCCCTGGGCTGCAGGGGTAGGCTCAGGCCTCCAGCTGCCTTGAACCAGAAGAAGCAGGGTGGAAAGTGAATGAATACATTCACTTTAATTATTTTAAATAAAATAAATTCATAAACAAATTAATTAAATTAAAATAATTCACTTTAATTAATGTTAGAAGTGTTTGGTTCTTTATTTCTAAGTTTATTGATGTTTTTAAAGTGACTAGAAATAAGTCAGAATGATACAGACGTAGTGACGCAATAGAAAATTGTATTGAACACCATACTGCTCTGGTGGGCAGGGTCTGAGTGAAAGACCCATGAGAAGAAGCGAGAAGCACAGAAGGGAAGATAAAAGAAGAGCAGAGATAGGAGGAGGAGAGGAGAATGGCAGACTGATAGAACAGGCCTACGTGGCCTGGCTGGGGGAAGCCCCCTGGAAGAGTGAGCTGGTGGTGGCAAGGACCCATGGTGGGAGAGTGGCCAGCGGAGAAGTAGCCAGTGTGGAGTCGGATGCCAGAATGGCAGACCAGGGGTGACCAGGGGCTGCTGAGGGCAGGTCTGGTGAATTTGTCCAGATGCCGCCACAGGTGGGCCTGGTAAAGGAAGCGCATGGAGCCACAGCAAGGTGACATATTTGAAAAGCTGATTTTGCATCAGCATCTGTTGGAAAAGTTTGAAGAGCCTTGGAGAAGCCACAGCTCAGAACACTGGCAAGAGAAGCAAAGAGAAGATGCTGGAGAAGGACTGGACTTTGCAGGGTACCTGCCTCAGGTTTGGAGGGGCACCATCTTGGACATGTGTTTGGGATTTTTGGACTAAATGGTAATTGGGTAAAGTAACTGGCCACTTACAGCATTAAGGACTTTTCATTTTTCTCGTCAATTTTCTTTGTAAATAAAACCCTGTTGTTTAAATTGCTTGTCACTTTAGCAACTGCTGTGGACATATTGGTGATGGGAATCTGATAAGAAGCTGGGGGGGAGGGGGGGCAAAAGCCGTGTTTTAAAAAAATGCTGCTTTTTTCCTGTGACTTGTTGGTTAGAGGGTTTTGCCCCTTTTGACCCAATTTCAAGAGCAACTTAACTCTTCTGTAAGTCTGCCTATGATAAAATTAGTTTCATTGTGTATTGCTATGCTTAAAGTTGCTATTTCCAAGAACCTTTCCAAGATGTTAAGTATGGAGTTGTTAGGTGCCTGAAAACCTTTAAAAGGAAGGAATTTTCAGGCACCTCCATGGATAGCTATTTGGGCTATTTCTCTTAATTTGTTAATTTGCTGTTGCTTTAGAAGGAGAGTAGGATTCAGCATCAAATCCTCTTTTCTTTCTAACTCTAATAGACACTAATGTTACTTATCACAATTAGTTCATGACAGCATTTTTTTTTATCAAAATGAAAATAAAACCCAACCAACAGACCTCTGCACTAAATTGCTGTAACTGTAACTGGCCTAATTTTGAGACTACTGACATTATAGGTACAGTAGAGTAATCCATTTGATTAACATTTATTGAAACACTAGTTCTGCATTACTTTTACCAGAGTGTTTTAAAGTGTGGCATGTTTCTGAAATGTATGGAAATTTTGGAGCATGCAGGGGCTTAGGTATGAAGTCAGCTTGTCTGAGCTTTTTCCAGTTGTAGCTAGGTGACATTGTGCATACTTTATCCTTTGCCGAAGTTTTATCTTCTATAAAATGGGAGTAACAACAATTACCACCTCAAGGGTGGGGTAGGGATTCAAAGTGGCACTCTGTCAGTTGGCACTCAGTCAATGCTGTTGTGGTTGTCCTTGGTGATGAGGGTGTGACTTGAGGTGCTCTGCCTCTGGCTATCTGTGTGTCTTTGTTTTTGAATCTCTGATCCTCTTTCCTCTTCAGTTTTCTCATGAGGATAGTTATTCAGTAGATTTGTTGGGAAGATTAAATCAAATTGGGTATTACAAATAATGCTTAGTACCAGGTGGGTACGCAAGGTACTCCGTAATGGTTATTACCATGAAAACCCAGAATCGGCAACTGCTATTTAAATTATCTGTGCAGTATGACTATCTCTTAAAATGACATTTTCCTTTTTTTAGAATCAAGATTTTTAATTTATTTTTAAGTTATTTTTACTTGTTTAAAAAGAAGAAAGAAAACATGCTCAGAAGCAGGAAACTAGCTGAAAGTTACTTAAGAAAGAGAGAAGAAACAAAATGAAGTGGTGTATATACAATGGGAAATTGTTCACCCTTAAGAAACATGAATCTCTGATGGAGGCTGCATCATGGATGAGCCTTGAAGACACTTGGTCAGAGAAGTGAATCAGAGACAAAAGGACAATTTCATGATGGTTTTTTCCTGATCAGATTTAAAAAGTGTGGGGTGGCAGGGAGCAGGTGGGAGGAGGCACAATGGGGATATTGGCTAGTGGAGATACAATTTAGGTTAAAAGCGTGAGCTAGTTCTGCAGATGGAAAATGGGGATGGGGACACCACAATGTGAAGATGATATCAATAAAGTGAACATGTAAGATGGGAGGGAAAAATGATATTCTCTGTAACCAGGCTGGTCTGCTTCTTCCTGAGGCCTTCTGCCTTGCTATTATTAGGTTTTGAACCAATAATAAATGTTGATACCAAGAATTGCAATATATTATCAATTTTGTTTTTATATTTTAATATCTAGAACTCTTGAAAACTGGAAAATTTTCATTGCTGTTATACAGAAATTTACTTATCTTTGTTGGACTTGACTCAGAATCTACATTTTTGCTGTTCTTTTTTTCCCCTTTCCCTCTCCTCCATTCACTTCTGATTCTCCTTCTTTTGCTTCCTTCCATATTGTTTTCCACAGTTTGCCTCCAACTTTGTTTTAGGAAACTCTCCATAGTATGAAGGCCTAAACTCTCCATAGTATGAAGGCCTAGAGATATTTTGTGGAAGATCAGCATTGAGAATATAGCCTCAAAGCTAGCATTTATCTTTTCTTGGCTAAATGAGTGTCTACTGCTATATAGAGGTTACCATGGCTGCAGCAATTGTGTTTACCCTCATTTCTGCCTAAACATCATAATCTCCCAAATGCACTGAATATTAATTTCAGGTTATAAACATTTTTGTTAGAGACTTTTAAACTCATGTTTTCTTCAATGCTACTGTAGACCTATCAGTTCTAGACTCACTATTGCTTGCTAATTTTAAGCTCTTAAAAAAAAAGAATGCCAAATAAAATCCACCTTACTTTTGCAAAATATCTCAATAATACAGAGTATTGCTTTAGAGTCAGTTCCTGGCCATGGAAGGAAATTGTTCCAGACAAAGCCAACAATTGATTTTGATTCCAAGACGATATTCATTTGTTTGTTTGGCACCAAAAGGATGAGGAAATTGAATTATCTAGATTTTCTCTAATAAAAAGGATTTATACTTTCTGAAAATATTAAAGCAGGAGAATTCTTTCAGGACTCTATTATTTATGAATATTTTATTTGTAGAGAAAAGTACCAAGGATGATGATGCAAATGTTAATATTAACTTCTTTTTTGTGGGACATTATTTTCTGAAGAGGGGAAGGTCATTGTGATACCTGGGACCTAGAAGGAGAGAATCCCATCTCAGGCACATTGGGTGAGGCTGTTGGTAGAGTAAAGGTACATGAAGGGAGATCTATGAGTTTGTAGTGGGGATTTATGTCCCTGCTTGTAGATTTATGTCCTTTGACTCTTCTGGACCTGGGGTGCAGTAGTGCACATTCATTTTCAGGCAAGATGACTTAATGGTTAAGAATGTAGGCTCTGGATGCAGACACAGATGTCTTCCTAGCCTTTTATTTGCTAGTTGCATGCCCCTGTCTAATAAACCGCTTAACCTCATCAAGACTTTGGTTTTCTCCTCTGTTAAAATGGGAGGACGAACACCTTTTCCTGAGAGTTGTCAGGAGGACTGAGCGAGAGAATGCATGGAAAACATTTAGGCCATAGTAAACTCAATGAATATGTAGTACTGCTATGATTGTTTTAGTATTACTATGGTTATTATTTTTATGAGCAAATTCAGTAATTTAGTAATTTAGTTTAGGGGAGGAATGAAATGTTTCCCTCCACAACTCAGTCATGTGATCCTTGACTTGAACTCCTTGGTTTGAATGCAGGAGACTGGTACATATAACTGTAGGGTTGTGAAGCTATACTTTTAAATCACACACACTGTTGCAAACTAATGTTATCACAGTAAAAACAAAAACAATTAAAAATAAAATTATTTAATCGTTATGTATGTGATTAATACAACAGTAAAATTATAGAAAGGGGAGCTTTACTTCCTCTCCTGTGTTTTTTGCTTGTTTGACTATAAGGAAGATCCATCTTCTCCATGTTCTTTGTCTTGTTCATATAAATCCAATAAAACCTTTGTCTACTTTTGAACCCACCAAGTAGACACCATGAGCAAAGCTCATCCTCCTGAGTTGAAAACATTTATGGACAAAAGGTTATCATTACAATTACATGGTGGCAAACATGTTCCAGAAATACTGCGGGGGGATTGATCTCTTTATGAATCTTGTGATAGATGATTGTGTGGAGATGGCGACTAGTGTACAACAGAACAGTATTGGAATCGTGGTGAAATGAAATATCAAGTTAGAAGCCTTGGAACGAGAATAAGCAGTGACTGTGTTCACCAGAGAAATCAGTTGCTTACACATGTCCCCTTTCCACAGCATCTTTTTACTATGATATAAAAATTGGGTTGTGTACATTTTCTTTTCGTTTTTTTAATTTTATTTTTGGATTTTTTTTTACAATTCATGATTGTATAATTGCTGATCCCCATGGGAATATACCACACCACATCTCCCCTGGTCTCTTTGCCCCCTTTCTTTTTGTTTTTTGTCCATGTTTAGCCCTTTAGTCTTTTTTCTTTTCTTTTCTGGATCCATTTCCTCATCCTTGGTGAGGGTGCGATTTCCCGGGACTTGATAGAGCTGCTGTTTATTTTTCCTGTACTGCTTTTGCCTTCGTAGGCCGATTGGAGCACCTTCGGCTTGTATGTTTGATTTTTGTTTCTTGGTGGGTCTCATCTCCGCAGTTTCTGCAACATTTTGTTGCTCCTTCAGTCATGCTTTGGGTCTTAGGCTTTGGGGGCATGACTCCACCGTATATTTTGGAAGAGCAGATCCTGGAAGGGACATCCATCAGCTGATGGTAGGTCTCCCTTGGGGCTTTGCTGTGGGGCCACTGCCATTAGACAAGCCTCTTTTTTTTTTTTGAGTCTAGGTCTTGCTATTTTTGCCTGTGGAACCCCAGGCTCACATTGCCTGGGGTACCACAGACTCAAGCAATCCCCTGCCTCAGCTTCCCAGGTAGCTGGGATTACAGGCGTGCGCCACGGCGCCCAGATATTTTTTGGGATCAGGTCTCTCTGTGTTGCCCTGAGCGGGACTCGAACTGCGATCCCTAGCCCCAGCCACTTCATAGGCTGAAGCTTACAGGCACGCTCCACCGTGCCCAGCTTTCTGTGTACTTTTTCTTACTAAACGTTTTTGTTAAATAAACTTTTGTAATAGTTGGCAAAAAATAAACTCTTGCCTATTGTATGTTTCATTCTAAGTCATACTGACATCAGAGGAAAGTGGGTGCTTGCTTCTGCCATTGAATCCACAGGGCTGGACTCTGAATCAGACAGTGTTTGAGAACTTGGCTGCTTGGGTTTGACGCACTCGGCTCTCTGGGTCTCACTGGGATGATTTCGATTTTGGAGCTGGGGGGTTCTGAGGGGACTGCTTTTGGCCTACCGTGAGGGGACTCCCCAGACATCTATGTGACCTCCTTGGAGGCCTCCTGCTCACCAACTAGTCATTTCTGGGATGTCAGAGGCGCAGCAGCCCAGCCCTTCCACAGTCTTTGCCAGCTGCATGGAAATTGAGACAGGCAAAACGTCAGCTTCTGCCTAAACCACGAGGTGACAACGAGGAAGCCCAACAGCAAACCCAGGCAGGACTAGGACGGAGCCACAGGGCTGAAACCAGATCATGCACGCCAACATCTTTTGGCTTAAATTATCTGTGGTTGCTTCATCACTTCAGTCTATTTTTGTGAATGTGATTTTCACCTACAGAGTACTTTCACATTGAGTAGAAAAACCCAGTCTTGTCACCCCCATGTTCTTCCTCGACTCTCACGCTACTACCACATTCACAGCACCGCTGACACTTCTGGCTACCCCCACCATTCTCTTGACACCAGCTGGGTGTTCTACAATTGAACTCAATTCTGATACTTTCTACTTGGAGGGAGTGTCAACTCTCACAGATTAAGGGCTCAGCCTCACAGGCTGCTGCCATGCCAGGTGCCAATGGCAAGTAGTCAGTCTCTAGACTTCCCACAGCTTCTGCCAGACTTGGTTATAAATTAGTGGTTCCTCAGATGCCTCTTCAGGTTTGACTGACTTAACTAGAGCAGATCACAGAGCTCAGGAGAATACTTAACTTACTTATTTCAAGATATGAGAGTGGATGCTAGTGAACAGCCAGATGATGAAATTCATAAGATAAAGTTTAAGAGAGTCCTGAGCATGGGAGGTGCTGTTCCCCTGAACTGGGGGTGCATCTCCCTCCTGGTGTGGATGTGTTACTAACCTGGAAGCTCTCTAAACCTGGCATGCTTGGGATTTTTATAGAGGTTTCATCACACAGCTGTGGTCAGTGATTAACTCCATTTCCAACCTTTCTCCCTTCTTAAGAGAATGGGGGTCAAGACTAAAAATTTCAAGTGTCTGTTGATGGCTTGGTCTTTCTGGTGGCCAATGTCTTCCAGGATCCCACCAGAGTCACTTCAGTTGAATCAAAGACACTTATCACCAGGGCAGTCATAAGAATTCAGGAGCTCTATATCCATAACCAGAGGTAGAGACCAATATATATTTTCAATGACCTCACACACCAACTAGCACAATTCTCACAATAGCTTTTTTTGAGGTTGATGGGGAGGTCTCACCCCTATTTTACAGAGAACATGATGGAAACTTGCCCTAACAAGTCTTCCTGGTAAATAACCAGTTCCTGGTCCCTGGTTCCACTGTTTGGCGTGTTTTAGGTTGGGCTGCACTTCCCAGGTAAAGGCCGTTGTATGGCTAGAAGCCCACAGGAATAATCTGCAGGCACCAAATTATTCTGATTTTTCTGCACGATTTTCTGAAAAAAAAAAAAAAAAAAAAAAAAATTTTTTTTTTTTTTTTTTTTTGAGACTAGATCTCGTATGTTGCCTGGGGTTGTCTAGAACCCATGGGATCGAGTGATCCCTAGCCTCAGCCTCCTAGGTAGCTGGGGTTATAGGCATGCACCACCATGCCCGGTGATTTTCTGAAATTCTATCCATTTGAATCAATCATAACTAGATGTAGCCAGTACCTCTTCAAGCCCTCTCTTACAACATGCAAAGACTCTACTAGGTGTAGGTCAATCATAAATGATAAAACAATTTGAGAAATAAATATTTCTCTTGACGGGCAGCTGAGAGCAGTGTAGTTGAGATGGAAATGTTGATAGTGATGGAAGAAGTAATCTCTGCAGTTTGAAGGTGCTCCTAGCAGCCACCTGCAGTTCCTTGACAGGTGGCCCTCCCCATGGACACTTCGCTTCATGGCAATCAGCTTCTTCCAGATGAGCCAGTATTTGCTTTTTCTAGTCCCTAGGTTGGAGTGTTACACAGTGTAATATAATTATAAGGGTGACATTTTGATTTCACCCAATAACCTAGATTTTTTTTTTTTTTTGAGACTAGGTCTCACTGTGTTGCCTGGGGGAGTCTTGAACTCATGGACTCAAGTGATTCCTAGCCTCAGCCTCCCAAGGCTGGGATTAAAGGTGTGTGGTTGGCTAATCTAGATCTTTACTGAAAGCTAAACCCACATTCTATTTGGGAAACAGTTGTGGGGAGCTGGGTGGCTTGGACATGGAAGAGCTCTAGTTTCGCAGTGTCCCTGCCTTTGATGGATGCTTGCACACTCTTCTTCAGTCATTCATGGTGCCCTTCTATTCTGAGTATTTAAGTCTGTGACCCAGGAACATATCCTTGAAGAAACTGAGGAAGTGTCAAACTCTAGAAAATGAAATGAGGCTATGATGGCAGAGAGGGGGTAGAGCTGCAGCAAATAGGGCTCTACCCCTTCTCATCTGTCCCATTAGAATGTAAAAGATGAGGTTGAACAGATGTGGGTTCTGATCTTAGCTCTGCATTCATATGTTTTGTGGATTTGAAATTGTTATGCCATCTCTCTGAGTCTCAGTTTCTTCATCTGGAAAACCTTTTCCTAGAGTTTCTGATTCAGATAGGCATGGTTTGGGGTCCAGGGGTCTCTTATTTTGATCAGTGCCCCAAGGTGACTCCTAAAAGTCAAGTTTGGATGGTAAGTCTGTTCATGACTGGATATTAGCTAGCAGTTATGAGTTCAGGATATAAGAGCCAGTTCTTGGGAAGGGATGTTGACAACTGGGGGCTCATCACAAAGCAGGTTGGAATTCAGGAAAATGTTTTACTTGCAGAAGGAATATTGAGGAGTTGATAATCTGGGAAATGGAGTCAGAGGCCAAATTATATAGACTGGACTGCAGTGGCGGGGTGGGGTCTGGGAGGGGGAAAAGAGAAGGGGACCTGTGCATGTAGCATGTGGGTTACCCCTCACTCCACCCCAGCAGCTAACTCCTGTAGTTCGTAGATGCAGCTGCCTGCTGGGTCTGACAATTGCTTTTTAAATCTTAAAATAGATTGTCAGCAGCTGATGGGGCAGGGTTACCCAGGTCTCAGTAAATGTTGGTTGGACAAACAAAGTAGTAGAATGTAAATATTTGTGGGAATCTGGTCGTTAGTTGCCCCCTTACTGCTCTCTCTCACTATTAACCTCTCTGAGAACATGGAAAGGAGTTCTCCTCCGTGCCTCAGCACTATATCAGATTGCACTGAATCCATGGAGAGGTGATAGCTACCGAAGGGCCCAGTTTAGAGAACATCTTTTTTCCTAGTCAAAAGCAAATCAAGCGCCTGCAATGTCTTGGATTTAAAATGCAAAGTTATCATTTTTCATTGAAAGGGAAATCATTTCAGTTTGTGAATTTCAAACACATTTTCCCAAACAAGGGGGATTTCTAGTAACTTACAGGTGTGGAAAGCCTCACTGGAGGCAATCTTGGATCATATCATTGCAGTATCATGTTTAAAGATGCAAGAGAATTTTAAAGACCCTGATACAAATGCTGGTTGTTGCAGAGCTTTGTAGCTAAAAAAACATGAGACTTAGAGAATTGAACACTTTAAAATACTGCAGGCTGTTATTTGTCAGTCATACTTCAATGAGGCTATATAGAGACCAAGGGGTATGAGGTGCAAAAGGATGCATGTCTTGCTTAGGCTAAGACTTTATTTTCTCTAAAGCATATTTTGGTCAATTAATTCATATATTTTTGATCCCATCTTTTTTTTTTTTTAACACACAACATTGGTTTGGGTTTAATAACCCAAGAGAGTCTTTAAATATTTCATAGCTGATAATCCTGATGAAAACTTAACTCATACGAAAGCTATTTTTTATTTATGGGCTTCTAGGGCATCTATAGTGCTCCATGAAGCATGGAAAAGATAAGTTTGTGCTCAGGGCCTTCTGTGAGTGCTTAGCATTTAGATAGCAGTGACAGGCATGAGCGTGAGTGGCTTCGTGAGTTATTTGGAATGATAGCCTCCTGACAGGAAAGACTTGCTATCCTGCTTGGGGGACAGTGATTATCTAGAGTCTGGTCACCAGTCACTCTGCTTGGAGTCATTTTTCTGGACATGGTGATGACTCTTTGAGAGAAAGACATGGAGAGAGTAAACGGGAAAAAGAAGGGCATTTGAAATGAAGGAGACAGCATGTCCAGCATACACAGGAGGGATGTGTGGTGTATTTCTTTTTCTTTTTTCTATTTATTTATTTGTTTGTTTGTTTGTTTATTTATTTAATGATTATTATTTTTAAACTTATTTTTGGAGACTAGATCTTGCTATGTTGCTCAGGGTTCCGCAGACTCAAGTTGCCCAGGGTACCGTGGACTCAAGTGATCCCCAGCCTCAGCCTCCCAGGTAGCTGGGATTACAGGCACCTGCCATGGTGCCTGCCTGCTTTTTTGAGACCAGGTCTTGATATATTGTCCGGGGTAGTCTTGAACCCATGAACCCAGCCTCTTGTCTCCCAGCGCTTGGACAACAGGCATGCACCACCACACCCAGTTCGTGGTGTATATTTCTGGGATATATTCAGGAGGAGTAGAATCAAATGAGGTAGAGGGTTGTGGTGCTCCTGGATAATGAAGGGCCTGGAGAGGCAGATCTTGGGGTTTCAGCAAATGGAAACAGAAAGTTTTCTATTGAGGATTTCTGATGGGGAAATGCCATAAGAATAATTAATCTTTTATTGAAGGACCACCAGACACATGCTCTCCCATACAATGATTCAGTGATATCAGCACGATTTTAGTAGTCCATATTTCAGAGGAGGAAACCAGGCTCAGTAAAGAAGATGATATAGGATTTGAGCCTCAGTTATTTGGCTTTGAGCAAATGCAGTCAATCAGTAGAGTGTCTGCTTCTCCACCTCATAAGTAATATTTAGGAAAGGTTAATCTGGTGCTCAAGGTCAATTGGAAGGGAAAAATGATGTGATAGGAAATTCAGCTGGGAGACTATGACATTACTGCTGTTACCCTTCTCCGTAATATACCAGAAGCCACCCTCATCTCTGCTTCCTGCCACTCTCACTTGATTTCAGCCATGCCCACTTGTTCTGTGCTAATTCCAAGGCCCATTATTTTCTGCTTCACACCTTGTTCCCCTCCAATCCACTCTATACTCTGCAGTCAGAGGAGCTTTGTAAAGAACACAGCTGATCATGTTGTTCTCTTGATTAAATCTTGTCATCCTAATTAAACCTTGTAAAATCCATACTGCTGGGTTAGAAGGTCCTTCATGGGTTGCCATTGGTTTCCTACTCCAGCCCCATTTCTAGGACCTGCCTCTTTTCACACCAATGAAAGTATGCTGTTTCGTATTTTGCCATCACAACCCATTTATCACGTCTTTGTATGAATGAAGAAAATCAGTGAGTGGGAATAGAGATGAAGAGATGGGTATGATTAATAAGCAGATGCCTGATTTTAACACTTCGTCTCCACTTAGGGGTTTGAGGCAAAGAACTCCTGAGGAAAAGGATCTACTTTTCTATTCCGGGCCTCACAGCTTGGCTTCCTAAAGCTGCCTAGCAGATATTTTCCCTCTTAGTACTGCCCGTTAGGAGGATGAGTTTCTAGAGCACCATCCCGCACATCTCCCAAGGCTCCTGGCTTGGGGCTGGAAGCCAGGGGCTTGACCATACTAACTGCAGCTGCAGCTCCAGGAAACCCGCCTCAGGCCCCCTTGGCCCTCTAGGCCTTGGGAAGGGAATTTAGGTCATTTCAAGAAAAAAGGAGAGGGTGATTCAAAGATGAGTAGACAGTTTTGAGAGGGCTGACTCAGAGACTGACTAAGAGGAAAGCTGGAGGAGGACAGTGGCTGTGATGGTGAAGGCAGGCGCCCGTGGAGGTGGCAAGCCTGGGATCTCAAACCCATTTCCTGGCCTAAGGTGAGTTCCCAACTGCCTTGAGCTTCAGCATTTCCTACTCCCCAAGGTCCCTCACCATCCTGGCAGTGAAAGTACCTGCTTAATAGGTGTCTCTTGAGGGTTGAAGGAAAAGTGATTCTGAGGCACTTAGCAAATTGGCTCATCGCGGCAAGTAGCCTTAAAAAGTCAACTGTTAATCATTTAGCAGGGAGCTCTATGTTTTTCCCATTTTATTGAGATAGAACAACCATATTGCATCAGGGAAATTCTTGCACTACATGATGACAGATATATATATATATATCCCTTTTGACCATCTTCAGTCATTTCTCCCACCCTGGTGCCCTCACTTCTGAAATCACCATTCTGTTCTGTTTCTGGGAGTTCATTTTTTTCCTCTTCTGCACTTTTAAAAAATGTCTGGTAATATTCCACTAAATGGATATTATGGGATAGAAAGCATTCTGCCTTATAACTCGAGGAGAACATTAAGGCTTCCTAGAGTTGATTCAAGGATTAAATCCTCTTAATGGTATCTTTACAATAGTATCTAAACTGTATAAAAGCTGGTTAAATATTGATGGTTATTGTCTATAATATCCATATCTTAACTTTGTTCTTTTAAAACCCCCCTTTTTTTAATTAAAAAATTTTAATTTATTTATATATAAATTTCACAACATTGTAATTCCAGGGGTTTACCTCCCCTACTTTACCTCCCTTCCCCCCCCTTTTCTCTCCTGCTCAAAGTTGTGCACTTCAGTTTGGTGCTTAGCTTGTTTTGACTTTTCCTCAAGTCCTTTGTTAATTTTTTCACTATATCCCATATATTAGTGAAACCATTTGGTTTCTGTCTTTTTCTTTGACTTGTTTCTGCTAATATGATTTCTTCTAAGTACATCCATGTTGTTATAAATTTGTCAATTTGTCATTTTTGATTGATGAGTAATATTCCATTGTGTATATATACCACATTTTTTTCATCCAGTCATCTGTTTTGGTAAAACCCCCCTTCTATTTAATTGAAAGTCTGGGCCTTTCAGGTAGCCCATGATCCTTGTTTTTCCTTTTAGGAAAAAAGTTAAACATACTTGATTTGTTATGTTATGATAACTCTGGATCTCAGGCAGCAGAAGGACTTAATCAGCTTTATTTCTTTTTCAGGGGAACAGCTCCACTAACCTCATTTTCCTTCTTTGCATAGAGGGGTAACTTTTAGCAGGTGGAAGGTCACAGCTGGGCACTTTATGCACATGGCCATTCACGCTTGTGACAACAAAAATTTTCTTGAGACTGTCACTGAGCCTGGCCATCCCTGAATGTTTTCTGTTCCCAAGTTGGTCACGGTGTGGAGAGAAAGATGGGAAATGGGAAAAGAATCCATGGGAAGAATGCCTAGCCTGAGAGCTCAGGGAGGAGTTGGCGTTCTAGCAGAGTTGGATAGGGGGTTTCCTGGGAAGATTCAACTCTGCAAGCTATGATGCTAGAAAAGACACTCAGAGTCCAATCCTGAACGATCTGTGGGCTGCCCCCAAGCAGCCAGGAGGCACAGGAACTATGGATGATGAAGGCTTTGGCAAAAGCATAAGGGTTCTAGTTAGAGGAAAGAGGGGAGAGGGGAACCAGAAGGAGAAACAATCCCCAAATCCTGACAGTGGAGGAAAATGGGAGCTTGGAAACCAACTGACTGGTGCAGTCATTTGTGTTGAGGAGATGTTGGCCATTTAGGCATCTGAAAGGCAGAGACTGACTTAGAAGATAAATTCCCATGCCACCCAGCCATTCATCAGGCCCACATGTCAACTCCTAGTTATTTATGAGTTTGTAGAACTTGTATGAATGCCAGGCAAGTTTTTTCTGAGTTTGGTTCTTCATTTAGTAAGTTTATTTTAGAATGTTTTTTTTCCCCAAGTCCAAGTTAAAAGTTAGGTGCACACACTAAAGAGGTCGAAGTGTGTTGATATTTGGGGTAAATAAAGCAGTCTTCTAGTGCCTAATCCCAGTCCAACTTTTCACTCAATAATAAGGCCATTAAAAAAAAGTGGGCTGGTATTTTTACTTGAAATTTAAAAATAATTGTGGTAGTAGGAGTCACAGATAATTTATGGACACGGCAACTTTGTTTTTAAAAAATATTAAATTTAACCCTTTTAAGCCTTGGTGAAGTTAAAAAAATATATAAAATTTAAAAAATATTGAACTTGACTTAAATATTTTTGCTTATGTTATACGAGATTCCAGGCTAACTTAGTGAAGACTAGAATAACATTTGAACATCTGAAAGAACATGTTGAATTGCTTTAGCAATACTTTTTTGAGCAGTTATTTCAATGAATTCTTTATAAATTATATGAAGACCCTTTTTGTGGAACAACTATGATTTAGGAGTGACAAAGATTTCAACTCTAAGAATAGACTTCATCATGCTTCATATATTGTTCTTCTGGGCCAACGTGATCTGGAAGAGCCTTTGTCATGGTATAAAGATTAAGTGCAGCAGACTATAAGATTCTGGAACAAAGCAAGAGAACTGTTATTTAATTTCAAGCAGGCAGGTAAGGAGCATCTCATTAGCTGATACCACAGCTGAGTTATTTTTTTGGAACTAGGTCTCTCTACTGGCCCCAGACGGGACTCGAACTGCGATCTTAGCCCCGGCTGCTTCATAGGCTGAAGCTTACAGGCACAAGCCACTGTGCCTGGCCCGAGTTATTATTTACTAATTAAACAAAATAAGAAGTAAATGATGGAACCTAAACAAACTGGGAGAAAAACTTTGCCCCCCCATACAAGTGATAAGGGTCTGATCACAATGATCCACAAAAACTCACACAATAAGTCAAAAAGCCCAGTTATAAACTGGGGAGAAGCCGGGCACGGTGGTGCTTGCCTTCAAGCACAGCTACAGAATGCGGCTGAGTGTAGGAATAGCTTGAGTCCATGGTTTCGAGACCTGAGACCTGCCCGGGGCAACATAGTGAGACCTAGTCTTAAAACATAGCTGGGTGTGGTGGCGCATGCCTGTCATCCCAGTACCTGGGAAGCTGAGGCTGGGGATCGCTTGAGTACGTGATACCCTGGGCAACGTGAGCATGCGGTTCCCTGGGCATAATCAGAGAAATGCATATTAAAACCACATTGAGATATCATCTTACACCAGTAAGAATGGCCAATATAAAAAAAAGGGACAAGTATTGGCGCAGATGTGGAGAAAAAGGGACACTTTGACACTGCTGGTGGGAGTGCAAGCTGTCTAGCCACTATGGAAGGCTGTGTGGAGAACCCTCAAACAACCGAAAGTGGAACTGCCATTCAACCCAGCAATACCACTTCTGGGAACCTACCCAAAGGGTATAAAACACTAATTTAAAGGGACGCCTGTATTCGCATGTTTGTTGCAGCACCACTTACAATTGCCAAGATATGGAAACAACCCAAATGCCCCAAAACTGATGAATGTCTGAAAAAGATGTGGTGTATGTACACGATGAAATAATATTCATCAATCAAAGAAGACAAACTTATGTCATTTGCAGCAACATGGACGGACTTATAAGGAATCATCTTATGGAAATTAGTCAAAAAAAAAAAGAGAGAAATATGGGATGGTCTCACTTATATGAAGGATTTAGAGAAAACAAACAGATACAAAAAATGTAAAACTGTCAGCAGAACTGAAACATAAATCAAAGGAGGGGGAGGAGAGTGAAATCAAGGGCACAAGAGATAAAGAAGATGAAAAGGTGATGGGAGAATATTGGGATAAACAAAGATGTAATATTTATGTATGTGTTTGTATATATATACATGCAATCAAAAATAATTTAAAAAGAGAAGTAAATGACTTTTATAGAAAAGGTTCTCAAATATCTCTCTTCCTGAAAAAGGATTATTTTCTTATTACTTACCCTTTCATTCAAATTCACCTCTGACTTTTCTAGAAAAGTCTAATGAGAGCATTCAAAGTCCTATATTTAAAAACTTGAAGAGGAAGTTAACATGAATAGCAGTTTCATCAAAATAAGGTGTAAAAAAATAAACAGATGGGGGGACATTGCAGAAAAAAATTTTTATAGCAAATCTACTATTTTCTTTCCAAATACTTCCCAAAATAATCAGACCTGTAAAAGTTACATAATGGACAGTTAATAATGCTGTTTCACACCTTAGTTTTTCTTTCCTGTTTTCCCATATCCCTGTGGCCATATATGCAGAATGAGAAGACATTTGGTCCTCAAAACCAGTAAGGGAGAACAGAAGACAGACCCAAGGAGCACAGCCAACAGCAGGATCACAATCAGTGGCAGGGGAGAGACCTGCCTTGGCTGACTATGAGGGTAAAGTCAGAGGGGTAGAGGTGGGTGATCCAGCTGGGCAATTCGGTGGGCGATAGGGGCTGTGATCCCTGGCAGGTGGGATCTCCTTGGTTCCACCACCAGGGTCTGGTGCTTATGCCTCAGGCAAGGGAAAGCAGGCACGAAGGTGGCAGGCAGAGAGGCCTGGAGGTGGTCACCTGCAGGCTCTGCCCTGGGCATTTGCTCTCATTTGTAACCAGCCAGCCCAGATTTGGGCACTGGGAGATGGGAAGGTCTATAACTGGTTACTTTGCCACCCATGTAGAATCAAGTTCTTTTGATAAGAGAGAAGAGAATCTGATTGATTTCTTAGGCATTTACGAGAGTCTCATTTGCCACTAAACGGATGGTAGGAAGTTTGTCTTAGGATCTTTCATCTCCAGCCAACTTACCAGTAGAAATTCAATAAAAGGGATTTGATTGATAGGAAGCTTGACTGATTAATTTTACTGGTAATATTCAAGCATAGTTTATGTCAGTATACTAGTATATTTACAAATGAAACATAGGCTCCTTCCCTAAGGGGTTTCATTCACATACAATAATTAGAGAACAACTCAACTATTGTAAAGGGTAGGTTCTCTTTATTTGTGTTTTGTTTCTGTTTATTCATGTTAATGTACCTCCTGAGCTGGACTTGGTGCCAGGGATGTGTCATCACAGTATTTGGATAAACATGACCAATGGGGTAGAAAAGTCTAACAGGCTGTTAGACACTTGAGCTCTCATTGCATCATGGTTGGGGGGGAGGGGTGAAGAGATGGAAGGGATGGGAGGGGGGATGAAGCGT
>PVHY01025032.1:0-18884 GCA_004024945.1 Uropsilus gracilis | reverse complement strand
CGTATGTGGGTTCCGAAAGCACCTATGGTACCCCTATCACACAAGGCCTTTGTTATGCTGACTTGTAATTGTCTCTACCGCTGGCCAGCTGGGAAGGACCTCTCTTTCATGCCTATGTCTTCAGCACCTGCAATATAGTTGGCACCCAAAAACTGAACAAATAAATCAAAGCCACAGCGGAGTGGAGAGGGCAGGAGGGTGGAGAGAGGGGCATATAAAACTGACCTCCCAGAGCTTGTCTGGCAGTTTGTTCATCCTGCAACTGATCAAGGCCCAGTTTACTCTGACCACCTCCTCCCTGGCCTTCTCAGCGTGGTGCTGGTCTCTGAGGGTACGTGTATATGTTTTGGTGTATGGAGTAGGGAGTCGAATGGGTGTTGTTTCCCGGAACAGAGCATGGATGACTCAGGTGGGCCTTCTACCCTGGGACTTCACTTCACTTTGGGAAGGTGCCCTGTTTTCCCACAGGCTTCAGAAAATAGCATTCTGCCCACAGTCTGGAGGGAGGCAGCTCATAGCAGATAGCACTGCCTGCCTCCAACCCCCAACCCTGCCCTTGTACCTCACTCTTGGCTGGACACTCAGGTGTGCTTGGCTTCCGGACCGCCACAGGTGGAGGCAGGGGGCTGCTGGCCAGGGTGGCAATCACCTGCCCCTGGGCATTCAGCAGCAGCTGCGGGGTCACAGCCTGGACTTGCAGGCTTTGGGCTGGTGCTGGGGCCGCCACACTGGCCGAGTTCACTACCCATGGAAGCGTTCCAATAACCTGGGAGGAAACAAGGCAGGGATCCCAGGTATGAGGGCAGCATCCAGCTCTACCCCCACCCCAAATTCCCACACTGGCAGAGAAAAGACCTAAACAACGCATCTAACTCCTCTGGTCTTCACTTTTCTTGTCAGTAAAGTGCATGAACCACACTCCAGGAGTTGCTCCCTTAATTCTACCTCCAGAGCTGTGACGGGGCGGAAGCAGGTCTACATTTTAACTCCAACAGCCCTGGATGAATATCTGTCCTGCCATGTATTACTGGGGTGGGCCAGTTTCTCAGAACCTCAGTCTCATGCCCTCTAGAATGGGAGTAAAAATCTCCACCTAGCAGATCTAGACTCCAAAGAAAGTGAGATGATGTAGCATCTAGCAGAGGAGCTGGTCACCAGGTGAGCACTCTAGCAATATAGTCCCAACTCCAGAGAGCACCTCCACAGTCCCGCAGTGGCTGAGCACCTGACCTGTGGCAGCAGAGAGCCACCACACCAGAGTTGAGGCCACAGTTGGACATCCTGTTTTCGCATTTCTATGATGCTCAGCCCAAGCTGAGCCCCCCTCCGTCTTTCCCCCAGCCCCCACCCCTCAGCCTCTGCCACTTGCCTGTCCCTGAGCGTTGGTGAGAATCTGACTGCTGATCCCTGGCATGCTGGGAATGGCGTTGGCAATGACCGGAGTGGTAGTGAGGGAGCCCAGGATCTGGGTCTGTCCCCCGAGGGAAGCAGCACTGATCTGTGGGTGGAGGAAGAGCCTTGCTCAGAGGCCAAAGGGTGAGAAAGAGCCCACGGCAGAGGGAAGAGCGCTAGGGGTACTAGGCTGGGGAACGGGGAAGCTGGGCAGGCATGAAAGGCAAGCTGCAGCCCCATGTCCTCCAGCTGAGTAGTATCCAGGGCTAGGGGTTGCGAGGGGTCAGCAAGAGGAGTGGGGCCACAGTCTGGAAGAGCAACTCTGGCTAATCTTTCAGGCCAGGCCTGGGAGGGTGGAAGAGCCAGGCTGGAGTGCCAGGTGTGTTTCTAGCCACATCTAACAGCTCCACTGCCAAGCCAGAAGCCACCTTGGACAGACATGGGTAGGGAGTCTGTGACAATTCATAGGTTTGTGATCCCCAGGCATCACCCCACCCTCCAAGGCTGGTTCAGTGGTTCAGGTGCTAGAGACCTGGGCCTCTCAGCAGAGGCCCTCTTGGCAGAGGGTGTCTGCTCTTGTCTGGGATGGATGGGTGGGCAGCGGTAAGGAGAAGGCCTCAGAGGGAGCCCCTCTCTGCTGATGTGTTGGAAAACAGTCGTATTTCGGGGGCTGGTCCTCCACCTCCTTCCTCCCCTTTAGGAGGGTCAGCGCCACCCTTGGCCCAAGATCCAGTCCATCCCTGGTCAGTCCTGGGTGAGGGCAGCAGCTTACGATTCCTGGGCTAAATGCGAAGCCTGCAGGCTGGACGGTGATCTGTGGGGGGGTGTCCACTGGCTTGGGGGTGGGGGCAGCAGCGGTGGCAGCAGTGGGCTGCGGTAGAATGGTAGGCGTGGTCTGCAGCAGAGGCTGGGTCTGGAACAGCGGCTGGGGCTGTGCTGGTGGCCGGGACTGGGCGGGCGAGGTGGCCTGAGGCGGCGGCGGGGCAGCTTGGACCGGTGCTGGGAGCGTGGCATTCAGCACAGCAGCTGCTATGGAGCAAGGCAGAGACAGGGGTGCTCAAGTGCCTAGCCGCAGCCCCAAGCGGCTCCAATCCCAAGGGATCTGGCACAAGCAGGAGGGGGTCAGGCAGTGGGACAGGGGGACAGACAGCTGTGGTTCCCGTGATTCTTGCAGGCACATGTCAAGATCTCTCATCCCCCCTCCCTTGGGCCTGGAGATGTGTAGGTTCAAAACTGGAAGTTGAGTCTTCTTGCAGTCTTTCTCAGGAGGCTGGTCAGGGGCTGAATTCTGGCGTGGGGGAAGAGGGGCAGTCTCAGACATCTGGCTGAAGTAAGAGGGGCCGCCTGGGCCGGTGTGGTGCCACAGCCTAGAGTCCCGAGGTGACGCAGCAGCTCTGTGGCCGGGTGCCTGGGACACCGGATCCAGACTCCGGGGCTGTGACCCTGGGTGGCCGTGGGTGCTGAGTCCAACATGGCAAGCACATGTGCAAGGATGGTGGAGTAGGGTGGTGGGGGGCTTGGTGCAGTCCTGGGGAGAGTTGCTGTTACCTTGGAGACCGGCTAAAGGTGGCTTGAAAATTCCCCCAGTAGGAGAAGCAGCGGTCAGTCCTGGGAGGGCAGCCACGGTTGCTGTAGGAATTGTCCACACGGCCAGCCCCTGCTGACCAGCCACTTGACCTGCAATACTGATGGGGATAAGAAGAGGTTGAGTAACTGCCCCTGCTGGAACCATAACTCCTGTCAGAACTGTGGCTAAGTTTTCCTGAGTCAAGACCTGCAAAAGCAAACAAGATTTCAAAAAGAAAAGAAAAAATACAAAATCAACATTGATGGCACAAACACTGGGTCTTCTAGACCCAGTTGAGCACAAACAAAGCATTCTGAGGGCAGTGGGGGAAAGGCCACATGAGGCTGAGGGAAGAGATTAAACCCTGACTGGAGGCCCATCCCCAAGGGGGTGCCTAGACCTCGGGATACTGCTTGCAGAGAAGCAGCCCAGATTGGGGACCCAGGAGAGGGCACACAGGCCTCTTCACCACTGTTGGCTGCCGCCCAAGCCTTCCTGGCACCTTACCCCCTTGACCTGTACAATGTGGCCAGGAAGCTGGGGATAGGACCATTGGGACCCGAGTGGTCAAGGGCCCACAGAGGCCTCCAGGATGCTCTGCTGGAAGATACTCTTGGGGGGCACCTCAGAGATCCACGCATGTAACAAGTGGCCACAGGGAGGATCCCAGAAGCAGCTTCTCTCTTTCATGAGGCTGCCCCCTGGTTCTATATGAGGTACTGCACATAATCCATCAACTCTTCCAGGCATCCACTACAGGGGCTGACAAGGCTAGCCTTCATTTATTTAACCATTAGATAAACAGCAATGCAGGAGGCATGAAAGAGTTCATGTAACCTCTGCAGTCTTTGCTGGACCTACGGCGATTGACTACCTGGCAAAGGCAGATCTGCTTTTGCAGGTGGGCCTGATCTGGGGCAGGGATGAGGCCAGGGATGCCTAGTGGGAGATTCCCTCCCTCAAGTCATGGTCCCTTCCCTTGAAGTTTCCAGGTCCCATGGACAGCCCACTCTGGCTGTCCCATGCCTTGCTCCTGCCCACTGCCCTCTGTCTAGGTCCCTGGGTGGCCCTTACCTGGGGGGCAGCTTGCACAGTCAGTGGCGTCAGGGTCTGCGATGCCTGAGGCTGGCTTGGGGCCTGGCTGAAGGTGGTGACGGCAGGAGCAGGGCTTGGCGGGATCCCAGGGAGTGACTTTACTTCATGTGGCATTAAGAAAACAAGGACAAGGAGTGAGTCTTGTGTGAGTGAAAAGGTCACCGGAGAAGAACGTCTTGTTTATAGCTCAAAAGAGCAACTCTGAGCATCACATTTTCTTTCCACACAGCCCGAGACCAGCCACTGTCTTTCCCTGGCCCAGGAAACAGCTTCCCAAACACTACTGGTTGGAGGTTGGAGCCCTGTGCAAGATCTAGGCGGTCAGCCACCCCTTCCCACATGCAGATGAAGGTAACACAAGCCTCGGCATGGCTGGGGTCTGTCTCTCACTTCTTGACACCATCAGACACTGACATCACATATCAGTAAAAGGGCCTGAGTGAACAGTGTCAAGGAGAGAAAGAGCGAGTCATTGGGAGCAGCTTCCTACAGCTCATCCAGAACTGGATCACTGTTTACTCTGTCACTAGGCTATTTTTTGGATATAGCCACCAGCAAAGAGAAGGGGCAAAGGTTCCTGCTGGAGAGGCCCCAGAAGAGACAGCCCCTGAAAACCAGATGTGTTTTTGACACACTCAGGATCCCAAGCGTTCTTCAAACAAGGCAGCCTTGTGATGCAGTGATAAAAGGACCTGTCTCTCCTTCTGCCTCACCAGATAAGCACTCCTATCTCTTATTTATCCTCTAGATTTAGCAACCTTGTCTTGTTTAACAACCTACCTTGTCTTGTTTAACAACCTTGTCTTCTTACACTCCAGCCAGGGAAAGAAGGTTGAAATTGCTGAACATTAGGTGTTTACTAGGTGCCAACCTGAATCTCCCCAAAATCTCCAGCTGCCTCCACTGCAAGGATGTGTTGACCCTTGCCTACCTCCCCCTCTCTACTGCTTTGTATAAACACCCCTGCCCTCTGTCAAAGAGCAAGATGAGGGGCTTTCAGACACGAGTCTGCTGCCCTCCTCATCTGTGGACAAATTACACCATTTCCTTTTTCCTCAAACTCTGTTTCCTTTTATTGGCTAGGGGAAATCAAGACCACCATTCAATATCACTTGCTCTGCCAATGATATCTGGAATCCAGATGGAGTTTCTAAAGGAATTTCCTATGAACCAACTTTTTCACCCAGGTTATAGCTTCCTTGCTGCCTTGATGTATTCAGTTATGGAGACCCCCACCAGGAAACCTAGTGAATACCATGCAACAGAAGCAAACGAGTTCTATTGAATATATGGTGAGGCATCAAGGGAAGCCTATTTCTTAGGGGATGGATATCAAGCCAGGTCAATAACCTTGCATAGATTTCCAGCCCCTAACCTAGGTCTGTTAACTCAGAATGTTCAGGATTGGTGTCATCACTTCTCACTCTCTTCTTTCTGTTAAGCTCTCCTGTGATACAGTGCTTGACCAGTGGGAACCACTGATTGAGACAACCCCCATCCCTGCATTCCCAGCCCATTTTTTAATTCAACCTAAGGACTACCACTCACAGTATGAATAATAAAATCTAGATTCTTTGAGGAATTAGATTAAACAACAACAGAAACCTTGTAAATACTAAAGAGAAATAGCAGCTTTATCTCTGCTGTGGAGGGAAGACACATTTCTAACTAATGGAAAAATTAGGGAAGATAAACCATAAAAATTTAAAAATATTATTTTGGGGAAAATGTAATGAAATATAGAAAGAAAAGAGAGAAGATGGGAATGTGATAATGGACATGAATGAAAAATCTTACCATCTGAAGAAATGAACTGTTCACTTTATTAGGATATGTTTCCAAAGCTGGACCACCAGGCCCAAGGATTTGCATATAGTTAAGGGTTTTGACTCTTCTAACTAGACTGCTTTTCGAATTGGTTAGACAGCAATGTTTTCTGATTAGTAATTGAGAGTGAGCAAATCACTAGGTTTTTTTTTTTTTTATCACAAAAATTTCCTGTTAAATTTGTTTTAAGAAGAGACACTTCTTAATGTAACATACCTAAAAACATTCCATCAAGGTCCCAATCTAAATTGACAGTTTCTTAGGAGGTATCACCAAAATACCTACCTTTCTTGTTTGATGCTGATTACAACTCCTTTACAGAGAGGATTTTCATGAAAGGCTTGAATACACAAACCTCTGGGAGAAGATGCACACTACCATGAACACCCATGCTGAAGTGTAAATAATTAATTTAGGATCCATTTCAGAAAGGAAGTTTGGATAAAGAGCATAATTACAGTGCCAGAAGAAATGACATAGATAAAATGAAATAGGAAGTTGGAGTACTGTGAATATACCTCCCAAATTTTCTGAAAAGATGCTCCATCTCCACAATGGAAAGGAGAAGAAATGGTGGCAGAAACATGGAGGCCTTGTCCTCCCTGCCTCTTCTCCAAAACATTGCTCCCTGGGGGCAGGTACTGACCCATCCTGATCACAATGTGGAAGCAGAGTATTCCAGGTCAGGGGTAAATGGCCATGTCTTTTGTGATTCCTTTATTCAAAAAGAGAAAAAAATAAGCTACGTCCCTAGGGTCCTAAATAAATCTGTATTCTGATTTGCAGGTAGAGAAGGACATGGGCTTTTCTTGTCACGAAGTTGCTGTTTCCCTGAAGCTTGTCTGTTCTCATTTGCTCTCTTCTTGGCTCCTGCTCTTGGCCCAACCCCAGCAGCCCAGATCTCCAATTTGGGGAGACAAGAGAGATGAATCGTGCAGTTCTGGAGGGAAATGAGAAGGGAAGTGCAAGCAGAAGGAGATGTCTATTTTGCAAGGTGTTAGTGAAGGAAGTCAATGAAAGGGTGTTCTGTATGTACCTAGAGGGCAGTGTTTGGTACATAGCCCCAGCCTTGGGTACAACTCTGGCTGGTTCACAGGTGTCCTGCAGGATAACTGAAGGACACGCTGTAGGTGGATCAGCCATATCCATTCCCCCTGCAAAAGAATCAAACTCATTTCATCAAGCTCAAGCTCAAAAGCCTATCTTTAGAGGAAGATTGTACAAGTAAGTCTACCAGATTTGACTTATATCAGCCCAGCTAGAGTGAGGCTTGGTTATTCTCCAAGCTCCTACTAACCCACATCTTTAGTCCAAAGTATGTAAGCCCAGCTCCGTGTACCTCCCAGCTCTATCACAAAAGGTACAGAGTTAGAAGGGCTGGCAGGATCCAGAAAGCCTAGTGCTCTCTGCATTGGGCCTAAGGTGTGGTTTAGACCTACGAGCCCTCACTGCAGCTAATTCAATCCCTTCAGTTGGGCCCTACCACTTTCCTCCCATCTTGCCCTGATCCATCCTGGTTTAGGTTTAGATGTGACTGAAACCAGAACTAAAGTTCCAGGGGCAAGGAGAGCAGAATCGCCCAAGGAGCTGGCCAGAAGTACAGTTGTTTTGCACTTCATGTCCAGTGGAAAGAAAGACATGAAGACCTGAAAGCCACTTAGGCCTCAGCAACTCATGCTGGCTCCCCAGGGGAAGACAGTAGAGAAATCAGTAGAACAATGCCAGATGTGAACAATGGCCTCGTACCAGTTGCCTCTGCAGAGGAGTCTGGGTTATCCGACCCTGCTTCACCAGTAGGCTCACTGGCTTCAGCAGGGCCTCTGCTCTGGGAGCCCTCAATGGCCACCCTCTCCAGTCCTTTGCCCTCTTCCTCAGCAGGGATCTGGGCATCCACTCCAACTTCCAGCACTCGAATGGTCTCATGGCCTGACATCACGATGACCTGCAAACAGAGGACATGGATACTGCTGTGGGGAAGGGCTGATAGGACTTGGCAGGGGAGGGGGGGGACCAGGGGTGGTGTCAGAGCTTCAGGACACCAACCTTCTGTCCCTTGGATGGTGTGCTCTGTGAGAATGCCAGAGCCTGGGGGCAGCCTACTCTCTGATTCCAGGGAAAGAGCTGCTAGGAGACAGTAGGGCTGATAACACAAGCTGGAAAAGGTCCCATCGGCCCAGACCCCCTGTAATTACTTCTGTTCACACCCTCTGTTGGACACAGCTCAGGGAACGGTCAATGGCCTATCCCACAGACTTGCCAGGGTTGCCTTTTAGCTACTAGGATCCTGGCGCATGGCCATGAAGGCCTTTACCACAGTGCCCACAACATAAGTGGGGTGGGGGTGCTGGGAAGCTCATAAAGCAAATTCCTCTTCACTTCCCTTGCAACCTTGGAGAAGTTCCCTCAAAGATAAAGGAAAGGAAAATGAATTAATGCTTCACAAAACAGAGCAACTTTTTAGCTTCATGATTACATTATTTCTAAGACTCCAGGATAAAGGTTTCCAAGATTTCCTTGCAAGCTAACTGCTTGGAATAAGAGTCAGGAATCTTGAAGATGTTAGCTTCTCACCCCACCCCACCCCCATCCCTATCCCCAGACTGGAGCTCTGTAGCCTGTGATGCTGTAGCTCCAGGAATGCCATCTGCTATGCCTATGTGCATGGAGACCTTGAGGGGGTTTCCACCCTAGGGAGCTGCCAGACCCTGAGCTCCTCAGAGCACTATCCTGCCCAGTAGCCAACACTGCTCTCCTTACCTGAAGTGCTTAGGCCATCGAATTAGGCCCTCCAAGAATCAGGAACACACTGTACACTAAGCAGCTCTTTGTCCAGATGCCCCTGTGCTTGGCCTGAGACCCAAGTCATTCTGACAGTTACTTCTTAACCTGAACATCTGGATTCAGCCAGAGATACTAATGAACGAAGTGATAGCTCGACCCATCAGGGGAGTGTGGGTGAAATAACCCCCAAAGCAACTCCCTTTCTGACTCAAATGTGCTCTCTGAGGGATGGCACACAGATTATTTGTTTGTTTATCTATCTATCTATTTATTTATTTGTTTGCTTGTTTATTGAGACTAGGTCTCGCTATTTTTGCCTGTGGAACCACAGGTTCACATTGCCCAGGGTACCACAGACTCACATAATCCCAGCCTCAGCGTCCCAGGTAGCTGGGATTACAGGCGCGCACCACCACGCCCAGCTATTTTTTTGAGACTAGGTCTCTCTACTTGCCCCTGCAGGACTCAAACCACGATCTCTGGCCCCGGCTGCACTTCCTAGGCTGCTGCTTACAGGCATGCGCCACCATGCCTGGCTATATTTTAAGAGATACTAATCTTCCTTCTTGTTTTTTAATTGACATAAGTAACAAATGGTCACTGCAGAAAAATCAGAAAACATATATGTAAACGAGAAAAAGAGTAAGTTACTCAACAGCCAGCTCTTTCTCCATTAGGCTTACACGTACTTGTACTTTACTTTTTAAAAATCTCAGCTTAAATCCTCAGACTCAGACTCAGTCCCTGAGAAACCCCAGCTGGCAACTCCATCTGGAGAAGCGAAGTCACCATGAACTTTGATCAGAAAGAGAGAGTGAGGCACTCTGTGGAGTCTTCCTCCTTGCCTGTTTCATCACCCACACTCCCCGACCCCTTTCTGCTCCAGAAGGTACCTGCTCATTGACAGTCAGCGATGACTCTGGCCCGGCTCCAGGGTCCATGGTCACTTGTTGATGTGGGTGGCTCACCCCTAGCACATCCTGTGGGGTGAGACAGGACAGGAAAAGCAAAAGCCAATGTGACACTGTAATACAATTTTCATGCTATCTAGAAAAGTTTAATAGTAAGAGAGAAACTATGTTCTTCCAAGTTTCAGTAGAAGTAAAGGAAGCAGGACTCTAAGAACTTAAAAAAATGAAGTATTGCAGCATCTCAGAAAATGAAGTGTTCCTACATCAAAAAAGAGCAGGGTAGCAAGAGGAAAGAGAGGGTCAGTCATCTGTCCCTGGCAGTTCCCCAGGCCAGCAAGAGAGAAGAGACTAGCCGAACCCAAAGTGACTTGGACCAGACATCCAAAACCTCAGGTACAGGTGGTAAGCATTCTGGGTGTCTAGAGAGTTTCTGCAGGAGAGAGTCTGAGGAGACTTCTTAGAAGTGAGGGTAGAGACAGGAATAAAAAAAAACCAGTAGTCTCAAACTAAACTAATGGATGTGATGATCATCTCCTAGAGCACTAATTGAAAATGCACAGCCCCAGATTCCTTTGGATTTAACAAGAGTCTGATTCAGCAGTTGGGTCTTAGGTAATCAGCTCTTAGGTGATTCTGTGGCAATGGCTCAGGTGATTTGGTGGTAATGGCTCAGAGACCATGCTAACACTGGATGCAGGAACATTCCCACCCACCACAGGCAGTAAGGAGTAGAAGCCCTTGTGAGATACAGGTTGTCTGACTAGAGCCACAAACCATAAAGTCATAAGAAGTACAGATAATTTAAGGTGAGTAATCCTGGACACTTACATAGAAAAGAAAGTCACTGGTATTTATTTTGAGTACCTACTGCGCACTTTATGTAACACTAATCCATGGATTACTCAAGCCAGCTGGGTGTACTGTCATCCCCATGTTACAGATGAGTTTACTAAACTTGGAAACATTCTCTGGTTCCAGCCCCTTTGCCTTCCTCATTCACTTCCAACTAAGGTTGTTCATTTCTTTTTAAAATTACTTTAATTGATTCACATAACATAAAATTAATCACTTTAGCCAATTTAATCTGCATGATTCAGTGCATTTTGTTGTGTAGCCATCACCACTATTCCGTTCCAAATCATTTTTATTATCCCAAAAGGAAACTTCATGCCTGTTAGCAGTTACTCCCTTTCCCTATTAACCTCAACCCCTGGCAACGTATTTGCTTTACCTTTATGGATTTGCTTAGTCTCAATATTTCCTATGGAAATACTTCCTGTGTCTGGCTTCTTATACTTAGCAATGTGTCTTCAAGATTCATTCATTTGTAACCTGTATCAGTGTTTCATTCCTCTTTATAGCTGGAGAACATTCCACTGTATGAGCTTGCTGCACTCCCTGGGGATGGCAGAGGGAGAAGTAAACCAAGATGTCACTTCCAAGATGAAAGCCCAGCAGACTCAACTATGACTTTACCCACACTCCACGGGCCTATGCCAACCCACCATTTCCTGATCCAAACAACTCAGGGAAACAACATGTTAGCACAGCACTTGGTAATGATAAAGGAAACAAGTGCTTCCTTTAATTCCTGGTAAAGGATGGTAAGACATATTCAAACAGAAAAAATAAAATAATCAGGAATTCAGAATTTCAGAAAGACCCGCACCTTCAGCAGAAGGAAACTATTTGGAATTTCAATAAAAATTTAAACACAAAGAAGTGAATTTGAAGAAAGCACATATTTGAAATATTCCTCCAAGAATATCAGTGCTTGTGAATCAGAATCACTGATCCTGAGTTATGGAGCGGTTTCCAAAATGAGTTTCTGAAGGAGACTCTTTCTAAAAAGGACTAAGTAAAGGCAAAGTTGGTGAAAGAGTTTCTGAAGAAGACTCTTTGGAGATTAAAAGTACTCAAAATCTATAGCTCAGAGGAGCCCTGTTTTACATACAGCTGTTGATAGAATGGTGGAGAAGTAGAAGCCAGTTGTTGCTTTAAGAGTTGGGGTCTGTTATCCCTGAGAGGAATAAGAGACTCAGCCTGCCTAGCATGATGGTTAGATGACAAAATGCTATATAGTAGAGATGAAGAAGAATTTATAGGTACTTAATTAAAATTTTTTCTCTAGACTCTCTTTGATGAAAACGACAACTTAATTTTTTTTTTTTTTTTTTGAGACTAGGTCTCACTGTTTTTGCCCGTGGAACCGCAGGCTCTCGTTGCTTGGGGTACCACAGACTCCAGCACTCCCCAGCCTCAGCTTCCCAGGTAGCTGGGATTACAGGCGCGCGCCACCACGCCCAGCTATTTTTTTGGAAGTAGGTCTCGCTACAGGCCCCAAGCGGGACTCGAACTGTGATCCCTAGCCCCGGCCGCTTCATAGGCTGAAGCTTACAAGCACGAGCCACCGTGCCCGGCCTACGACAACTTAATTAAAAGACACATTTTAAGTCGAGCACCGTGGCGCTCACCTGTAATCCCAGTTACTTGGGAGGCTAAGGCTAGGAATCACTTGAAATCATGGGCATATATAACGAGAACTAGTCTCAAAAAAAATAAAAGAACATACATATTTTAAAAGGAAGACGTAAATCATTAGTGTTTCGAGAAGGGTATTCTGATGAACTCCAATTCAATGTAGGTTGATCAGTTATGTAAGCATAAACATAAACCAAGTTCTAACATGTAAATTTAATATTTTGAATAAACCCACCAAAAAAATTGATATTTAAAGAAATACAAGACAAATAAAATCATGCTTTTAAAAACTGGAACAATTCTGGAAGTCAATTTTAACATTGTTTTGTTTAGCATGGTAAAAGTTTTACTTTGAAACTTTTTTTTTTTTAAAGTCCAGCTTGTCTAAACTTGAACTGGTTTAAAAATACCTTCCTAATTTTATAACCCTGGTTTCCATCCATTTACCACATATTTCCATCTGGATCATATAGGAGATAATTAAGCTCCTATGCCCAAAAAGTATCCCGTGTCTTTGTTTGGTTGCACCATGTTTTGCTTATTCATTCACCAGTTGAACAGTGTCTGGATAAGGTCTACTTTTGGGGCTCTATGTATAATGTTCCTGTGAATAGCTCCAAGTTTTTCCTTGAATACCTGTTTTCAGTCTTTTGGGGTATGTACCTGGAAGTGGAATGGCTAGTCATCCCAGGGGTTTATTATCTTTGGCAGAATGCTGCCTGGCCCAGCACACAGGAGACCCTTGAGGTTCTGATCAGGCCCCTGGGACTTGGTCCTTGTTATCTTTCCGCTGCTGTGTGTTATGGACCCCTTTGAGTTCAAGATGCCAGGTAGTGGCCACAGTCTGATGGCCACTTTGGAAAGACAATCAGCTGTCTTTTAAGAGAAGGGGCCCTCTTCACCCTAAGTAGAACTTCTTCATATGCAGATCACAGCAGAGCTGTTCTGGTCAAAGTTAAGGTGGGAGTCAGAGGTCACTCAGAGACTCCTTCTTCGCCTTCTTTCTCTAAAACACCTGAATTCAACTTGTCAAGAGACCTTGGTTGACTAAAAAATGGCTCAGCTATTGCTGACTTTCTTGTGTTACCATCAGGAATGCAGAAAAATGCAGGGGGAGAATTGTGGGTGCTGAAGTATATGCATACCACACAAAAATCTTGCAAGACCCAGGACCACCCAGGACTTTCAATGGAGGGAATGGAGTTAGAGAGCCTGGTTCTCTCTATCATTCTTCCGTCTCCTTGGGCTTACAGTGACATTACAAGATGCCCAGGAGCCTGGGAAAATCCAAACCAATCAGAGGTCCCTACAGCAGTGTGAGATTCTACTAGGAAATATCCTGAAATATTTATTCCTTTGTTTATTCAACAAATAGTTCACTGGTCATTGTTTATTCAACAAATAGTTCAGTGGTCATGTGCTGGAATATAATGGGAGAAGGGAAATCATCCCCCATCTTTGCTAGAAACTTTTAGTTTAATATGGGAATCAAGGGAAGCAAAAGATAAATCCAATGCAGTGTTGAAGTAGCATGGTAGAGGAGTAGAGGGTGGTAGAGGACCCACAGAAGAGAAGAGACACATAATGTGATTATGTGTGGTCCTTGTCCCCTTGCTGCTGAGGCATTATGTGTTTCAGACATAAAATTCTATGTACAAGAGAAATATACCTCATAGAGAAAAATGGAACTTGTTGTATGGGGCTCAGATGCTTGACTCAGACTTATTTCTGTGGTTTCAATCATTCCTTCAACACTCATTGTGGTTGAGGTTTTCAAGGTGTAAAGTACCTTCTGGTTATAAGTCATTTTGGGGGTGAAGAGTACTCTGAAATTAGCAGTCTCCAAAGAATGACTGGTTAAAGTGCAATTGATTTTATCAATATTCAACTGAAAGAAAGTCACATTTGTTACCTTTCGTATTTTTCTCAGGCTAAGTTATTTGTTGACAGCACTTTAGCTCTACACAACTTTTAATATTTCAATTGTGCACCCATTTACCTCCTGCAGAGCTGTCATTAGGAAAGGCAATCAAGAGAGGAAGCAGAAGTGGTACAGGTTAGTAGGTGGGTTCCTTCACTCCCTCCCTAGAAGGACTCATCCAGTACCAAATCTCTCTCTCCAGCTTTAAACTCATCTGTAAACCTTAGGCTCATGTATTCAACAACCCAACGGTTGCTCAGTTATCTCCTACAGAATATGTTCAAAACAGAACTGATTTCCAGTGAAATCTACTCTACCTGCAAGCTACTTCTTTGATCTCAGCAAATGTCAGTTTCATCCTTCCACAAATGCTCAGGCCAAAACTTTACAATCATCTTTGCTTCTTTCTCTTATAGTTTACATTTACCCTTTGGCAAATTCCATTAACTTACCCTTCCAGTATGCCCAGATCCCCCCACCTCTTATCCTGACAGCCCCATGCAAGAATATCATAGTCCCTACTCACACCAGTATCATCTGTCCTCTTAAATCACCAGACTCCAGACAGTCCACCCCCTTTTCAAGGTGCAACTGCCTGATGGATTTCCTATGTCTTCCCACCTTTCTCCATTTCTGGCCTCAGGGCACAGATTTCACTTCTCATCACCTGAAGAATAATAATCATGGACAGTTTATTGGTACTTTAACATGAAGTCTGACTGAGCACCCTCTAAAGACTGTGAGGTTCATAATCTCAGCTTTGAAATTTATTAGCTGTGTGATTGGGGACAAATGACTTAACCTCTTGCCTCAGTTTCTTCATCTGTAAAAATGAGAATAATAGCACCTATTCTATAAGGTTATTGTGAGGACTGAATGAATTCATACATGCAAAAATTTTAGATTGCTGCTTGGCACAGGCTTGTAAATGGTAGCTGCTACCATAATTTACATACGTTATCTTGTTTCAATTTAAAGTTTACAGTTAAGAATCTAAATTTAGCTCTCAGTTCCACCATATTTAACAAGGACCTAACCTCAGTATGCTGTTTTCTGTGGTTTTTTTTTCTGTTGTTGTTGTTGTTGTTGTTTTTGAGACTAGGTCTCGCTATTTTTGCCCGTGGAATTGCAGGTTCACATTGCCTGGGGTACCACAGACTCAAGCAATCCCAGCTTCAGCTTCCCAGGTAGCTGGGATTACAGGTGAGCGCCACCACACCCAGCTATATTTTTTTGGAACTAGGTCTTGCTATGTGCCCCTGGCGATCCCTGGCCCCAGCCAAGGCTTCCTAGGCTGCCACCTACAGGCATGCGCCACCATGCCCGGCCAAGTTACTGTTAATGTATTTGAAATGGGGAGAGTATTATAGTAAATTGTATAAAGGTTCAATAAATGCTAACTTCTGTTATTTAATTCTATTATCAGCCTAATAAGCACACAGAGCTCAGTACTTAAGCAAACAGATACAAAGCTTGACTAATTGTCTGACAGTCTCCATGTGGGCCCTTCTGTTTTTTCAGGGATTAAATAAGAAAGCTAACTTGAAAATGTATAAAACACTAAGAGGGTGACCCCCAGGGACTGAAATGATGTGAAATATATATAAATAAATTTTTAAAAATTTAAAAAATAAATAAATAAAAATAAATGAGAAAAAAAAAACACTAAGAACAACTCACTTTTATTACCTCCATTTTTATAGATGAGGAAGTGGAGAATCAAAAAGAGGTAGGGGTGTGGGATTCAGAGGAAAACCTAGATTCAAACTCCAGATTGGCCATGATAGTTGTGGAAGATTTAAATCTCTCTCAACTTAATACAGTTATTTTTATTATGGTGATTACATGGCAAGTTATATGGGTTTGTTACAATGATAATATGAGATCATGTAAGTAAAATGCTTAGCGTTGGGCCCTATTATGATCCTCATTCTTATTACAGGGAAAGAGAAGTAGGAAGTAATCCAGGGACTTGCCAAGGGCACAGACTCTTCTTTGGAAACCATGCTGAACCTGCTCTCAGGAAATGAAGGTGACTGACAGGGGCTATTCTGATCCCCAAAGACCAAGTGACCTTGGACTATGGAAGCTCTCAGTTCTGCTCCAGAACCCCTCACAGAACCTTAGGTCCAAGGGCAGAGATAAACAGCTTCCAAGGTATTGGTAAACCAACTATGCATACAAGAGCCAGTAGAAATGGAAAGGAAAAAATGGGAAAATAGTGAATGACCTTGTTTCCCCTTTTCCAGTTTACCATTTGTAATCATAAATAGTAAAGACTAATTTAATAAGGACACATTTCGATTTAGCATCAACCCTGTCCACTTTCTTTGTACTTGATTCATCCATGGTAGGGTGAAGGAAGGGGCAATGAAATGTGAAAAATGGAGAGCAGATGTGTCCCCTCAATAGTCTTTAATTTCCAAGAAGGCATGGTCACTTACCATCCCAGTACCTAGGATAATGCATGGTACAAAAGATTAATGAATATAAATTAAAGAAACCATTTACCCTCCTCATATTTCTTACCTTCTCCCTCAAAATAAACACATGTTATTCAAAGTTTTTGCTCCCCCATCCATGTCTATGTAGTATTAGGGGTACTTAAAAATGATTTCAAGATAGGGCATGGTGTTGCATGCCTGTAAGTGGCATCCTAAGAAGCCGTGGCAGGGACCAGGGATCGCGGTTCGAGTCCCGCTCCGGGCAACCAAGCGAGACCTACTTAAAAAAAAATAGCTGGGTGTGGTGACATGCGCTTGTAATCCCAGCTACCTGGGAATTGCTTGAGTCTGTGCTTCCCCGCCACCCCCCTCCCGCCTCAACGTGAGCCTGGGGTTCCACCGGCAAAAATAGCGAGACCTAATCTCAAAAAAAGAAAAAAAAAATGGTTTCAAAGATGCAGGACTGAGTTCTGGAAAACCCTAAGCATATACCTTTCCTAACACTCCCATCTGGCTTCTCTCCCTTGGCTAATTTCTCCCACTCCTGTGACTTCACTGACACTCATTTTGATGCAGAAAGAGCTTAGGACTTAAAGGCCTCTATCACCCGAGACCTCTCTGAGCTTCAGTTTCCCTGTCTGTAAAGTGGGGTTAAATCCCATTCATCTCATGGATTATCACAAGGGTGATAGCTGGTAACATATAAAAAGCACTTAGAACAGGGCACTTAGAAAGAAGCACATATAAATATGTTATTATCATTGCTGTTATTTTTTTATTGAAACAAACCATGCATATAAACCTTTTTAAAATTATAAAGAGTAAAAATGTAAACAGTTACTATTATGACCTTATAGTGAATAAATCTCAGGGAGACGGATGGTAGTTTATCCCAAGCTTCATTCATAATGTAGAAAACCTTTAGAGAAAAAAATTTCTTCTGAGTTTTTTTTTCTCCAAGAGAAAATATAGCCCATCATATACACAAGCCCCCCCCCCCCCAACACACACACGGATTTATCTTGTTTGTTTTCATGTTTATGCTCTACCTGGGAACATTCCCCTCCAAAAACCAAACAAACAAACAAACAAAAAAAAAAAACAAAAAAAATCTGACAGGGAAGCTCTATCTATATTATTCAGAGCATGGCACATAAAGGGTATTTTTGTTGCACCAATGAACAAATAAATAAATGAAGTTCTAAGGTAGATATGCAAAATAGTACTAGGTCACAGAAATAATAATCCAGCACTCAATAAACTAGAATATATGGAATTATTACTCAGAAGGCCTCTACCTGTTAATGTTGGCTGCTTTAGAAACCAAAATAAGGGGAGGATTATGTATATGAACAATTGAAGAGCAGCCCTACTTTTGAAATAAGGAATCAAAAGAGCACATGAGGCTACAACCTCTGCATAGTTTCTTTTCATTCGCTCAGGAAGGCTTCCTGGCAGAATTTTTTCCTTCCCCTTGGCCCGCAGCAGGGGATAGATACTCTATGAAGGCTTTAGGCTCCCATTACCAGCAAAGTGGGGGATCCCAACGCTCAGGTGGAAGTTATAATGCACCCTGAGGCTCCCCTGGTCTTGCCAGGTGAGATTGCTCAAGGAGCACATATTGGGGGCCCATTACTCTATTTATTAATAATAATATTATTATTAAATATTTATGAGGTGCTCACGCTCTGCTCGACGGTGACCCTCCCACTGACTCTCCCACCCTCCCAGTAATACCCAGGTGCGGAACCCCCCAATCCCACCAGATGTACTGTGATTGGGAGAAGTCTGACAGGTTGCCCTGGCTGCCTCAGTTGACCTTAACAGCAAGAACCCAGGCGTCCGGGTTCTGTCGTAGGGCGACAGTCTGTTCCCCGGTCGGGTGGGGTCTGTATGCAGAACGTCTCCTGTGGCTGGTACCCCACCTGGCTCTAGAGGCAGAAGCGGGGAGGGGCCAGGTCCAAGCTCCCCACGGGGTCCACCTGGAGGCAGTGCCCTTCCCTCCCCCGGCCCGCCCGGCCCCGCAGGCGGACGAGGGCGCCGCCCCGGGGGTCTCTGGCTCCCGGCTGCCGGCGACGTGCCGTCCCACTCCCAGAGCTCCCAGCCGCCCGGGCCCAGCATCCTGCCGCCCCAGGCCCGCGGCATTTTTTTTCTCTTTATCATAAATATATAAATTATGCTAATTACGGACATTGCATATTAACCAAACCCGAAACCTCCCCTGCCCGGCCCCCTCCCCCTCCGTGCAAACCCCTCCCCGCCCCGGACCCCGCTACTTACCGGAGCCCTAGCCCGAGCCGCCTTCGCCCCGGGTACCCGGCGGCCACCGATTAGAGATTCATCTCACAGCCGGGGCCAGGGGACCGGGGGCCGGGGCCGGGGCGGCCGCCTCCCGCAGACAAAGAAGCCAGTGCGGCTTGGCGGGGCTCGACTCGGCCCGGGAGCCGGTCGGGACCCACCGCCGC
>PVHY01025031.1:0-18833 GCA_004024945.1 Uropsilus gracilis | reverse complement strand
GTTGTGTGCTTCAGTTTGGTGCTTAGTTTTGACTTTTCCTCATGGCTTTTGTTTATTTTTCCCCATATCCCATATATTAGTGAAACCATTTGGTTTCTGTCTTCTTTTTGACTTGTTTCTGCTAATATGATTTCTTCTAAGTACATCCATGTTATCATAAAATCATCAAATTTGTCATTTTTAATTGATGAGTAATATTTCATAGTGTATATATACCACATATTTTCTAAAAATGCTTATTTATATATGAATTTCACATCTCTGTGATCTCTGGGGTTCACCCTCCCTCCCTGACAGTTCCTACCCTGCCCCCCCCAGGTTGTGTACTTCAATTTATTTCACTTTTATAAGTCTTCTCTCTGCTCATACTTTTTATTCTATGTCCACACCAGAGTGACCATCGGGGGGAAAAATCATTTGAGGTAAATTAATTATTCCATACAAATCATCTACTGTCAGAAAGTTATTTTATCTCCTACGGATTCTAGGAAATAAAATCAAAAATTAATTCAGGACTTACTACATAAGGTTTCTCTATGGATATTAACAGTGTGTGGACACACCCCTGACATGTACATTTCAGAGATCTATCATAAAAGCTGAAGTAAAGAGAAACTTAGATTTGTGGATCAGAGTACTAGAAACACAAACACATAAATAAGTGCAGTGGGGAAAAATTAGATCAGATAAATGAAAAGTCAAGAAAGCAAATCTTAGTAACCTGCCCAGTTATGCTTCCTCATGATACCAAATCTTTTGAAGAAACTTCAGGCCTTTTCTCAACGGCATGTAGAAGAAGATGAGTTTTAAAGCACAGGGTTATTTAATCAAAGGTCCTAATAATGGAGGTAACTTTAGTGTGGTATCAAAATGAGTACAACACAAAGAATTCTTAATTTGAGGAAACAGCAAATAATTGACTTAAATATCAACATTTAATGACATCACTAGAAGTAGCCTGCTTAGTGAATGATTCTGTGCCCAATGCTTTAATTAAATGAGAATGCTAAAACTTTGAGGAAACATTCTCACATGAAAATAAAAATTCTTCACTATCAATTAAATATTAATCAGTAATGCCACTACTTCCAAGAAGTACTTAAAGAAAACATCTTTAAAAGGTTTAAAAGGAAAACTCTGTTCCTTAAAGTATACTTAGAAGGAAAAAATAGTATATTTAAGAATCCATACATAATTAGTTACCAAGAGCTGTCTCCACAAGGTACCATCAACTATGATTTAAACACCAATTATTTTTTTCACAGTCTTGGAGAAGAGAAACCTGGGATCAAGAGAGACAGATATTACAGTTTTGATTTCTCTAAGGATAATGGGAGAGAATCTCTTCTTCATTCTTTCCCTAGTGACTTGCCAGCCATCGTTTTTATTCTTTAAGTTTTTTTTTAATAAATGACCCCAGTCTTTTCCTTAAAGTTCACAAAGTTCTTCCTGCATGTATATTTCTAAATTTTCCTTTTGTAAAAGGAAACCAGCATTATTAAATTAAATGCAACATTTAAACCTGATTATGTCTTATAAAGAACTTATCCCCTATTGACCATTTGTATTTTTTTTTGAGAAATGTCTTTTTAGATCTTTCCCCCCACTTTTTGACTGAGCTTATCTCATTTTTGTTAAGTTGTATGAATTCTTTGTGGATATTTGTTACTAGGCCCTTAAACTAGAAGGAATCATGCTAGCAGAAATAAGCCAGAGAGAAAAAGAGAATTACTGGATGATCTCACTTATATGAGGGACAAAGGGAAAACAGATAAGAAAACTTTAAAACTAATTTTTAGCAAAATTAGCATAGAGCATGAGGTGGGGAGGTAGGGAATCAGAGTTTGGGAGAACCTAAGATGATGGTTCACCTGTGATAGGGTGATGGAAAAATCCTGGGATAGATAATGATGTAAAATAAAATACATAAATAATATAATAAATTAAAAAATAATATATCCCCAAATAAACGGACACTTTCTGATGTACAGAGGAGATTGGTTAGGATTTCAACATCTAAATTTGGGATGGGGACAAATTTCAGGTTTTTACAAATACCACAAAAAATGTTGCTAAATTCATTTAATCAAAACTGGCTTTTGATCTTTCAGGAATAATTCTTTATATATCATATTTTCCAACAACATTTTAAATAAAGTTTATATCAATAAAGTTTAAATAAAGTTTATATCAGTAAAATAAAGTTTAAATAAAGTTTATACATTACATCATAAATAATGCATCAATTAGTGCTTATCCTTAGAAATAGAACCATTCTATTTTACTATACATGTATATACATACACAATTATACATATACACACACACATAAATACACACATAGATAGCTGTCTTTCTACTCTCTCTTTCATTTGCCTATCTTTTGTGGGGAAATGCTTTATGAAATCTGAGATGTGGTACATCTGTTTCTACAAGGTTTTAGTCTTTGTCTAATGAAGTTCACACAGCACATGGTCAGAAAGAAATCAAGCGCAGTTTGAACCCCTACGCACTAAAGCTATTCTGTTTTTTTTTTTTAATAAAATCAGCTTTATTTGGATTTCAATAGTTTTTCTTTACTTTTTCTTGATTTACTTTTTTATATTTTGGGGGTACAATTTTTTTTACATCATTATCTACCCCAGGGTTTTCCCACCAATTTATCACCCGTGAACCATTGTCTTAATCTTTTGTTTACCTTCCCTTAATCTTTTGTCCCCCTTAATCTTTTGTGCCCCTCCCCCTCTATTGAGCACTAGAAGCTATTCTACATGGATATATTAATATTTGTATCTGGTCTTTCTGGCTCTGATTTGTGTAACAAAGGTATCTTGCAAAAGTCAGTTCCTTCCTCATGAATTGCACATACAAGCCAACACAACAGTCAAGGAAGTTGGTGAATTCAGAGGAAGTTAGAGAAACTAGGTTGTATGGAGGCTATGTCAGGACTGAATGATTGAATACGTACATTTGGGCATCAAGTAGCAGCAACACTCATATCCCACATTTAGCTGGGCAAACTGTCTATGACCTGTGCCATCTGCGCTCAGAGATTAAGCTTCCATTTACGATTTCCAAAGCTATACTTATCTTGGTTGGTGTGTGGTTCATTAGTGCTCAGAGTGGTACTATTGGATACTGTAGTACCCAAATACCCAGAAGCGAACAACAGAACCTACTTCCCATTGAAGTTTTGCAGTCTGAACCTGCAGGTACTAGGCACGTAGAATAAGCAGTGCCGCCTTATTTCGTCTTCATTTTTATGGCATTTGCATGAAAACATAAGTGTTAGTTTTATTATAACTTTGGAAAATTTACTGTATTGTAAGATATTTAACATTTGCTCTTATTTTCCATAGCCTCAATTTTAAAGCAATCCATCTTTGAAATAAAAAAAGTTTAATTCTAAAAATTAGCAATTGTGACCTCAGCTGTTTTACACCAATAAGTTTGTTTAGTATCATGTGGTACAACATGGCTGTTTCCTGTCTACCTCTAGTCTTCTTGAAATAGACCTACACATAGAGTTAACTGAATTTTGACAAAAATGCCATGTTAATTGAATGGGGAAAGCACAGTCTTTCATCAAATGGTGTCAGTAGTCAGTACAATGATACTTCCAAACTTCAAAAGAAGGAAGAGGGGTAAAGGAGAAAAGAAGAAATAGAGATGAAGAATGAAAAACAATAAACCTACATTTCACCTTAGATAGAAAATATTAACTTAAAATGTATCTTAATCACTACTAGAAGATTATCTGTTGTCATTAATTATGAATGGAAGACAGGTTTGAGCAAAAGACCAACATAATGGAACCTGTTAATTAGTCAGAATTATTCTGAATCATGTTTTTGCCATAGATTTATGTCTACAAATTCAAAGGACTATATGCTCTCCAAAGTATTTTATAAAACTGAACACATGAATTATTTTGCTAAAGAAAAAAGTATGGAAGAACTAACATTTCAAATGTTCAAAATAAAAATTTAAACATTACAAGTGTATGCATTTGTAGCATTAAAAAGTGCATTGTTTCTTTTTACTACTTAAATATTGTGTTAAAATTAATAAATTTTATAGGTTCTATGACTATAATATTCATCTTTTAAAAAGATACACCTATATCACTGCACTTAATGTTGAAAGGTTTCATCTGTTTACTTTCAGGAATATAGTTTTGGTTTGATACATAGTATACTTTTAATATTTTTCTGTGAAAAGGATAAATATATTTTATAGTTCTCCAAAATTAAATAGGAATTACTACAACAGTGGTACAAGCACAGGTGAAACATGCCCCTAGTATATCATGTAAGGTCAAATATTGTAACTTCTTTCATAAAAATTTGCAGTCTAATCTCCAAACTCAGAAATGGATAAATTAAACTTATTTCCTTAGGATATTATGCTCTGGCTAAACTAGCAAATCATTTTAATATAGAGTTAAGCCCAGTAGAGCCATTTTGGCATTGTTAAATCTAAAACTTAGGAGACTAAAGTAATATATTTATTTGTTTCCATGATATAGTTTGCATATTGAAGTAAATAATACCAGATTGTTGCACAAAAAGAAAATGAATTACGTAGTTCATCTTCTAAATACTAATGAATGTCAACTTGTGTTCTAATGATCCCTCTAAGGGGAAGTCTATTGATCAAGAAAAAGCTGGATACAAGAAAAAATAATCCCAAGGCAGCAATTCTATGCTAGTCATAAAGCAAATTATAATCAAACAAATGATAGCTTGTTCTTTTTACAGAACATAAGTTTTAATATATTGAAGTTCATAACAATGAATTTGTTTTTTAAGAAAATTCTGTTTATAGAGCTATTTTTTTTTTTTTTTCAGAAATCAGAGAGTAAGAAATAAGTTTGGAACATCTAACCAATTAACTAACTTAATTCTGGTCTAATGAGATCAATTTTTTTGATGTGGTTATATTGTCCTAAAAATGAAATCAGTCACTATAGAAATTAAAAAAAAAAAAAGGTCAAGAAGAGTCTACACTATTTCACTCATTTATAGTTTTTTTTTTTTTTGGTCTCTTAGTACCTTCCAGACCCTGTCCAAGGATGTTGCCATTCATCCGAGAACAAAATCAATAAAACCAGCTACCATTTTTATATTTATAGAGAATATATGAAACAAACATCTAATAACTAACAATACTGCATCGATGTTAGTATATTATCAAATATAATAGAAGTTGGAAAGAATTGCAAAGGAGGGGCAATTGGAATAAATGCATACGTATTTTAAAAGGGATGTCACAATTAAAGACACTGGGGAGATAATATCTGAAACAATATCTAAAGACTGTCACACAAAGTTGTAGCCAGTATAATAATGGTTTTCTTTGAAAAGCTAATTCTTATCATGATCATACATGCCTGATACCATATGTCAGCTAATTTATAAGTCTTAGGTTCAAAACAGTGAGTTGACACACAGAAGAAACCATGAAATAAGAGTTGATATTCCCTTAAATCAATTTTAAGTGTCTGATTCCCATAAATCTTTCTTCATGTAAATAGTGTCTGGCAGTCATCACACATAAATGGAATTATTTTTTTGTTATCATGGTTGTTGCTTTATGATTTAACTACCTTATTTCACATCCTTGTTCATTTTCTTTCCACATAAAGAATTTCTCCTATTAACTGTGATCACCTTATTTCTCCCACCACCAAGTCACCCATTATTCTACACCATAGTTCCTTCTGCTCTCCACTCACATTTTCTCTTCCCTCCACCTCTCTCTTCTCTTCCTATTCCCCTTCTGGGTGCTTCAGACCTATTACCAACTTTCAAAGGTTGGTTTTAAAGTTTGTTCTTTGATCCTTTGTTTGATTTCTTTATATCCTAACAAAGTCATACAACATTGAAGGAGAGTCTGCAAATTGGGGGTAATACCCAGAAGGGCTTGGTGTTGATATTGGTGAAAATTTTCTCAGATACATGTTTTGATAGGAAATAAAAAGGCAAGTCTATTTAAAACATTGTAAAAAGCCTAGATTACTTTATGATAACAGAATATTAGAAAAAATATTAACAAGTCAAATACTGTATAGTTTTCACGCATATGTGGAATCTAGAGAAACTGTAGTTAAAAGATTAGAGGAAGGCAAATGACTAGACTGACACTTGAAAGCGGATCCTAGATCTCAGACACTCAAGACAAGATGGGAAGGATGGGGGAGAGTAGAGAACATGTGGGGAGGCAAGTACAGTGGGGTTTGACAGAAGACAGTCCACTTTGGTGGTGGGAAGACTATGATGACAATATCTTAGGGGATAAATCCTACATTGTGAAAAAATAAATGAGGATGTTTAAGGCAAATATAAAAATGAATAAGTGAAAATAGGTGAAAATAAAGAGTCAAAATTATTGTGGAAAGACTGGCCTGTCAAATACTTGCTATGAATGAAAAATACAGCATATATTTAAAAGAAATATGAAAGTCTTAAAAATATTGAGTGACTTATATAAGATATGAAATGTGCTTCACACATGTTTAAATGTAAAATATATGGTAGGATACATATCATGTATTTAAAGATCTTGAAAGGCAGACTTAATATTTACCTAGTTATTTCAATTTAATGTTCTGTGTTCTTTTATGATATGACATTTCAAAGAAAGCATTACATATAACAATCATAGTTTATGTAGTTATCATAGCTTTAAACTCTTTAAAATATTATACATATATCCTCCAATATGAGTCTCTTATGAACAAAGGAATCTTTTTTTTTATCTCCATAGTAACAATAAGAAGCCCAGAAACTATAAGGACATTACCTTGGGGACACTCACATATACATATATATATATATATATATATACACATATGTATCATATCAGCCACACACTTTAGATAAAGTATCTGAAAATTAGTGGATTGGCTATATGTTCATCATATTTAACTCTCAAGTTAAGCATTCATTATATGCCTAATATTTACTTAATGAAATTAAGTAATTAATAGATTAATTTCACATACGTTGAAATTTATGACTGCAGAAAAAAATAACTGCCTTGTAAAGTTGCCATCAGAATTAAAGGTAATCTATATCAACTTCTTACAGTATGGCATATATTGACTTTTTAGAAGTTCAATGAATATTGATTTCAACTCAATAGCAATAATATTGTTGCTGTTTCTACATAAATTACCCATGTAGCCAAACAGAAATACAAATAAGAATAAGCTTCTTTGATATCTCAACTGAATTTTGTGGAAAATCAAATATAAGATAAATATTTACTTTTAAATTGTAGCTGATATGTTACATATGTGGGTATGTACATGAGTTACCTCAGCTAAAATCTAAGAGGGTTCAATATTAAATTATGTAGCTATAACAATTTTAAGTAATAAAATTTTAAACAAAATTATTCAAAAATATCAGTTGACAGATATATAATATATATAATAAAATATATAAATATGAAATATGCCCTAATATGATATAAGGTATCACATCTATATCAGAATTCTATTCCCTATCATTTTAAACAACTATTTATTCACATTTTACTCATATTTTTATGTACTGAAAAGTGACATATATTTCTTTGTTTCAAAATAACATTCTTCGAGTTCCTAGAAATCCCTATTGATTTTGTTAGATTTTCTCTCTATCAGATATGTTTTATTCTCCTTCCATGCTGATTAAACTTATCTTTACTAACTCTTTAGTAGGAACTCATCTCAACCCTCTGAAGACACTCACTTTCTATCTACTACGAATTAATAATAAAAATAATGATTATAATAATAAAAATCATCTTTGAAACCCCGATTCCTAAGTCCACAAGATGCCTAGTTTTTATCTCAAATTACGTTACTTGTCTTCAAATACTTTTGAACAACTCTACATATTGAGACTATTTTAAATTTATTATTCCTTAGGGTGAATAATATGTCTTTATGCCAACCATTACTTTGCTTTTGATTACAAACCTTATTCTTTTTGAATAGTAGCATGAAGATTCTATTTTTAAAAAGATCTATTGTAAACCAATATAAATTATTAAAAATAAAAGCTTAGAGAGGCAGTTATTTTTAAGGGCTGACAATATGTAGAGTCAAAATAACTTTAGTACTTTATTGTGCAGATTTAATGTTATAGGGTTTTTAACAGCGGCATGTGTTTGTTTTATTTTAAATAATATAACTTGTTTTAGAACTTGCCGTGAACATTTAAGTATATTATTTCTAACAACATAAAGCTAACAATTATTAACTCTTTGACAATAGCAGTTTAGGCTTAGAAGGCTATAAAGTAACAATGTTTGATATATATATACTTTTACTCAAGAAAAACAGCAACTAAGATTTAAGAGGCACATTTTATAACTGATTATAGAATATGGTTTTATCGTCTCTCTAATTTGGTTCAAAGAGGAAATGATTAAAACATTCAAATATGTTAGCTACAGCTCCCAAGCATTAATATAGCTTGAAAATTAAATATGCATGTGTTGTCAAAGTTATTTAAGGTCATGAAATGAATAATTTTATTATAATTTGAAAAAAATGATTAATAAGAGAATCAAAGTACTAAAACATGGCACAACTGTTTAGAGACTATTTCCTTTTCCTTTTTCTGATTAAGTCAATAGTAAATCTTGAGAAATGCCCCAATAAACCTTTGCTTTCTCTGCCACAGGCATCATACATATAACCCTATCTATGCTTATAGTGTAGAATAATTAGTTTATTTTTTAGGAAAAAGAAACAGATGCCTGGAACGATTTCTCAATTGACCCTTTCTCAGAGTTTGTATTTCTCTTTACCATATGCTATACAATTATTCTCATTACTGCTACAACTCAGTATTAACATAATCTCCTAGTAACCTCTAAATTCAAGTGTCTTCTCATGAAATATTTATGCAACACTGATTGAACATCTGAATAATGTAAAGAGCAGAGCACTGTTATCTTTAATTATAAAACACTTTATTGATCATCCAATTCATTTTTAGGACCAGGAAAAAAAAAAGTATAGGATAAGCATCCAAAACAAAATTTAGATAATATAAGATGAACTTTTGCCCTCATTTCCAAGGTCTACCATGGTTTATACATTACCTTCTGAAAGTATGGTTTTTCTCTTTTTCACTCCCTTTCTTAGCTATTGTTTTCTTCCACTATGAACAGTAAAAGGATCATTTGCTTGAGTTAAACCACATCTTAAAATCCTTCAGTGAGTGTTTTGGTAGAGGTAAATGTTCTCAGCTTCACACACCATACTGTCTCTATGACTGCCTGATCACATTGCTGTAATGAGAAATTACCCAGAATGTTTATAAAAGAATAGGCATGGTTGATCTGACCCACTGGCACCAGTTTAGTAACTCTCTTCTAGAAAAACTATTTCTAATGAAACAGAAGGTTCATAAATAATAAATGGAGAAAGAAGAAAGTCAAAATCCTCAGAGGATTATTGAACCACAAAATGAATCAGCTAAGCTACAAAAATAAATTTAATGGTGTTATATTCCCAGCCAGACTATTGCTTCAGGTAGTTTCATCATTGCCACTATTAAATTGAGAGATTGAGGCATGGAGTAAGTAAGTAATCAAAGAAATAAATCAGATTAAGAAGTATATCTAGGAGAGAATTTTGGTGGTTTGTCTGCCGCATGGAACTGAGAAGTGAATAGGTTCCTGGAAAATTTTTTAATGTTTTGTTCTGGTGGGGGAAGGGGGAGAGGGGAAGGAGAGTCACATAGAGAAAAACAAAGTAACAAAAACAAATCATTTGTATTTTAGAACAACCTAAGTCCCCAAGTCATGATCAGTCGCATTTTCTGTTATATTCAAGACAAGTGAAATCATGAAGCTTAATAATCAAGAGGAAAACTACCAAAGGGAAAAACCAATACTTGGAAACAGGCAATGAATCCTTCCTTAGGAAATAATCAGGCTCTAATCAAAGAATTTCATCTACCACCTCATGTTTATGTGGAACAATAACTTTTATGCTATCACACATTATCATTTTCCAAAATGACAGTTTTTATCTAATTTAGTTTCTTATTTTGTTTGTTTTTTATTTTTGTTTTGTTTTGAGACTAGGTCTTGCTATTTTTACCCATGGAACTGGAGACTCACGTTGCCTTTGGTACCACAGACTCAAGCAATCCCCAGTCTCAGCTTCCCAGGTAGCTAGGATTACAGGCGTGAGCCACCACCCCCAGCTATTTTTTGGGACTAGATCGCACTGTGTTGCCCAAACGGGACTCGAACCTTGATCCCTAGCCCCAGTCGCTTCATAGACTGAAGTTTACAGGCACGCACCACTGTGCCCAGCTGGTTTCTTTTCTTTTCTTTTCTTTTCTTTTCTTTTCTTTTCTTTTCTTTTCTTTTCTTTTCTTTCTTTCTTTTGCCTCTATTGTTCTGTTGTTTATGGATTATGTGTGAGAATGTGTATCAAATGAAGGTAATAAGTTTTGTGTTTCTTTCTGTGTGTGTGTTTGTTTGTTTGTTTGTTTTTTGACTTTACATCACAGGTCACAAAAACAAAGGAAGCCACATCCACTATGGCAAAATCTGAATATGACTACAGATCCTAGACTTCAAATTGCATGGAATAAAATTTTATGACGTGGTGCTATCTTCCTTGAGAAAGAGTGAATGTACTTCATGGCTGAAAAGCAAAGTGTGAAAACTTCAAAAAATGATGCCCTCTTCTTTTGAGGTATAGACATATGCTTCAACTTTATATGCTACTAGTTGTGATGATAAGTTGATTGAATAATAACCAACAGCACAATGAGAAAATATGAACATTTCATGCAATGTTGCACTTCATGAAATAAAATCCCACTGCAAGTTACTTCAAGTGCGTTCCTTGACACAATTTATGGAGTATCCAGTATAGAATGCTGAGACTATAGAGGATGATGCACCACAGATGGAAGAAATGTACATCTTTGAATCTACACAGAAAAGACTACTCAGTGAGTATCATTATCAAAGCATTAAGAATAGGATGAAAATAACTTTCCTTTTGTTAAGTAGTGAGATAGATTGAGTTCTGTGTTATGACTGTCTAGCTAGAGAGCATGATTCACTTCCAGAGAGCAAAATATCACACACATGTTCATAAGATTAAGAATAGGGCTCATTTGGGATGGTATTTCTTGATTAAACATATATTTAATTTTCATTTCCACATTTCTCAACTGAAATGTTAAACTGAGATCTATCTTATGGCACTAAGTATCTTGGGAGCAGGCATTTTTTACAATATTTATTGGCAGTCGCACTTCTGTGGAATAGCATAGGAAATTCTCTTCCCCTCACTGTAAGCTCATGGAGGAATTAATCATCATGAGGGAGATGAATATGATCTCTAAGAGGCACCTGTCTGATTCAGGCGACCTAAAGAAACACCTGGAAGTGTGGTCTTCCACAATTTTGAGGTTCCTTTCTATAAATGAAAATTCCTTTATTTGTTGCTGACATAGCATTCTCTCTTCAAACATTGCATGTTTAACTTTCTTATCTACAGTCTCAAAAAGGTCATTGTGAATTCTTACTGAATTAAAAAAAGTCATGTGCTTTTGAATTTGGTACTAAAGAATTTGTTTCTCAAGAGCTTTCATTTTAATTGCAGTGGATAGTTCAAAGGATTAATAATTGAATCCATATAAATATAATTCATTTAAAAAACATTAGCAGCTCCAATGTTTGAGACACACTGTTAAATCAATAAATATTTGGCAAAGGGATGAATTTATGAATAATAACATTAAGTAAGTTGGCTTATGAAATTTTGCTAAAGGAAGTCAAAAATTTTGAAGTTATTTTAGGGAAATAGCTATTCCCATTAAAGAATTTCAAAGATGAAAATATATAGATAACCCTTTTTGTCAGTCTTCAGATTTAAGTGGTTCTTAAAATATTTTTTTTATCAGAGCATATTGTGAGACCCAAAATTTCAACTTCCACTGTATTCTAAGTAAAATTGCATTTCCCAGATCTTAATTCTAATCTTACCATTAAAGATGTTCCCTGATTATCTATTCTTCAGTGAATGGCAGCTCATTTGTTTTAGACTTAAAAACTTCAACTAATTTACTTAGATACTGAATATATTTTAACATACCAATTCAAGAATAGATCATTCACATTTTAAATCTGTGTGTCACTAATGTAAATCTTCAAATGACTGGTCTTACCACTATTTTAAATTGTTTGTTTAGTAAGAGTACAACTTTCATATGACATATTTCCATACATGTAATGCACCATTATGTTTATAAATTCCATTATCTTTTAGGAGATACAGAAGTGATTTGCATAGGGGAAACTATTACCTATGATGATTACCAAACAAATAATTAAATACAAGATTTAAATTGCCCAATTAATGATAAATTAATTTGCAAGCTGAAATAGACACATTCTGGGAGAGGAAGAAAACCATATTTTTGTCCTTGTACAGAGAATTAGAGGTCAGCATTTATTCACTCAATAGATATTTTAGAAGGGTTTTCAGGTCTTGTTCTTTGCACTTGTAGAGGGTCAATAATAATAATCTATTGTTAATTCCTTGATAATACTGCTTAAATGTCATGAATATTCCATTTTAGAGAGTGAGGACATCAATTAATATATACAGTCATATGCATGTAATACAAACTGCTAGGGTATCTTAAACTATACAGTGATCTATGAGAAAATATTATGAGGATGTTAAGAACTATGAAATTTATTCAGGAAGAATTAAGAAGTAATATCGTTAGTCTTACTATTAATACAATTACTTTGAACACAATGCAGGTAGACAGGGTTGTATATGGAAGGTTAGTTTACTATTACTAGAATGTAGATGACAGACTATATAAAATGAATTCATACAAAGCAGGAACAGTGGAGGTTGCATATATAAATGTATGCATACATGTATATGCATATATGTACACATGTAAATATATACGCATATATTGTCTGAATAGAAAACAAGTAGAATTTTCTGGAAAGAAAGAAAAAGAGATATGAGCATATAAAAACTTTGTTTGAATGTCTAGAGAAATAAGGTTACTCTTAACTAAGTTGTCAAAACAATAGAATGAGTTTATACAAGAAGAAAAATATTTAGTGTTTACATGTTAAGTATGAATTGTGTTTTGGTATACATTGAATCAGTAATTGAGTGAAAAATTATATTTATATAAGATAAAATGTTATTTTAGAAACACTACTAGAGAAAATTATGAGATGGTATAAAGGTAAAAGGATTATTTTGCTAACGAAAGTATTGGAAATTTGCATATACCTAATTATACATTTTTAAAGATAAGAAAGGGATTGGTATGGAAATGGCAAATAGGAATTACAGGGAAACCTAAACTTCTTTCAGGTTGACTCAGTTTGTGGGTAAGTGGAATTCTGTGAGAGCCCACATATGGCTAGTGCAAGGCAGAAAAGGAAACACAACCATTTGTTGATATGGGAGTTCTGTTCTGAAATGTGAGAATTTGGATAAGAAAAATAATGGGTGTGTATGAATGTATGCAAAATTTATATGTTGTGATTTTAATATGCATACACTAAGGACTTATATCCTTTACCTACCATAAAAAAATGTGTTTATATTGTTTTCTGGTACATGATGATAATTGCTGTAAATAAAGTATAAAAGTACAAAAGTAAAGTGTAAAAGTATGAAAGTAAAGTGCATTTACTTCAGTGACAGAAATTGACACTCCTGCAAAAATTAGTGGATATGGTTTATGTGGTTTACATAAATTGGAGTTCTATAATACCTGTTGACTGGTTGATACTATTGTGGAAGCCAGGTATGGGCTACATTTACCTATATGCTCTACGTTGTCTTAATTACTGATGGTGGTGGGGGGTGGAGTAGGGTTTGTGTAGCAATTTACCGAATTTTCTTGGTACTGAGAATTGTTAACTCGGTGTCTTCAAGTTATTTAGGTTAAAAAAAAAAAAGACTCTCTGGAAGGCTGATATGCTTTTTTATATTATATGACCTTAAAAATACTTAAAACTGGGTGTAGGTAGCCAATTCTGAAAACATAACACATGTATATTAGAATTGAAATTTAAGTAAGTGTCTGGCAGATGGTGGGAGCCAGATTTTTCACAGTTGTAGTGGGATGTTATAGGTAAGCAAAAGGAGAATCTTGATCCATATGGTAAGGAATAGAGTTGGTGCCATTAATATAAACTTATGTTCAACTTAATGTATATTCATGTCTACATATTGAAATATTTAGGTATGTGAATATACGAAGGTTAATAAATACACATGTAATCGCTTGCCTCTCAGAAGACAGGATATTGATGCAGTAACACACCAACGGCAATGAGCGCACTTAGCCACATTGACTTAAATACTATTCTCCAAAAGTCAAACAAGGGCAACTTAGAGAATGGTTCATTCAAATACTGGTAAAAGAAACATAAGATAAGTCTGGGCCTTTTCTAATGCAGGTAAGTCAGAAAGTGCCAAAAACAAACAAAATAATCCCCACACATGAATGGAGATAGGTCAGAGTAACATTAGGGTCAACTAAGAGAGCTTCCAATGTCCAAAGCTCGGAGAGTTTGAGCTGCAGAAAGAATAATTCACATTAGATTGTAGCTTACCCATGCACTGTATCTTCATGAGTTCCGGGAGTTGATACTTGCAAGTATTAACACCTCGTGCCTGTACATACAACTTTATTTTAAAAGAAGGTATTGTAGGGTCCTTGGGAAAATACAGTTTTCTCAGTTGCTTAGGCTGTTTTTTGCTGTGATCTTCTAGCACAGTCTAGATAGATAATATGTAGCAGTCTAGTAGATAACATGTAGCCTTGATACAAAGTCCATATGTGTGGAAATCAGTAAATAATAATGTAACCTGATGTATAGAATCATACTTGTGAAACATATTTCTGTGAACTACACCTACAATTGGTCCTGAGCTGTCTTTGTCTATAAATCAGTAAAAGCTAATGAGGCTGCAGGGTGTGGTGAGCAGGGAGCTGCTTTCATTGGCTTCTCATTGACCACTCACTGGCCTTTCATGGTACACAGGGCCAATGCTGCAGTCAGATCCCAGGGAACTGTCATTGCAGGATCTTTCCACTGTTCTATTTGAGCATCTCCTGCTGCCTCTAGAATTAAAATTTGTTCCTGCTCCCAACATAACAGTCTTGTGACCTGTTTTCTTGGCTGCTACCATTGAGAACCGAGCCACCTTGTACCTAAAGCCCCTTACGTGTCACAGTGTATTTAGCTGTGGACCTCAAAATGATATCATCCTGGATCTGGAATGGATCCCAAACCTAATGGTTAATGTCCTCATTTGAAAAACAGAGATTCCAGAAGTTGCAGGAATACATAAGGAAGAAAGTGATGAGAAGATGGAGGAAGAAATTGGAGTCAAAGTCATGCAAATACAAACCAAGAAACTAAAGAATGTTAGGAGCCACCAGATCTCAAACAGACAAGGAAAAATTCTTTTGGGGAGCTGCCTGAGGGATGTGGATCTATCAAAATTTTGATTTAAGACTTGTATATTCCAAAACTGTGAGGCAATCCATGTCTATTGTCTTATAGATCACCAAGTTTGTGATCATGTGTCTTATAGATCACCAAGTTTGTGATCATGTGTTGTGACAATGACTGCATGGATATTCATAAATGATTGAAATAAAATAATAGAGAAGTATAGAGAAATAGTTTTTGCCAAATTGCAAATAATGTAAACGGACACTTCAGTTGAGTAATATTTTACAAAATACCATGACTCCTGAGAATTGTTAAGATCATCAAAAACCAGAAAATCTACACAGTTGTGCAAGGCAGAATGATCTTAAGAAAATGATTTAGATGTAGATGTGCTGTATCCTTAGTGGGGTTCTCCAAATGAAAAAGATATTAGGTAAAATCTAAAGAAATATGAATAAGGAAGATACTTTAACTGTATGTTAATCATGACCAATACACTAAGAGAAAACTAAATGTGGAATGCATCAGAAATATATTATCTTCACAATTTTACTGAAATTCACATATTGTTTGAAAAAATTGACATACTTAAAGCATGGTGGTCAATTTTATATGTAAATATGATGTTTTTCTATTGCTGTTATTATTTTTAATATAAATATTTTAAGGTGATGCTCTGAAGATCAACCACTCTTTTCTGTAAGAGTGAAAACAAATATATGATGATGTAATAAAACCTGTATCTCAGTCCGCTTTAAAAAATATGATGTGTTAGCAAGGCTAAAGTGTCTGGGTCATTTATCTGAACTAAAAGAGTTCATTTTATTTTTGAGTTTATTGCATCTATGTAATAGAAACAAAATGAAATATAATGATAGAAAGTGTCAGAAAAGGTGAAAATGAATATGTAAAATCAGAATATGTGTACAGAAGACACTGTGGTAGTGTTAATTAAACATTAATCTTCTTAATCCCATTTGTTTGAGAAAAAAATTGGAGATTTGAAGTAATTATTTTAAATCCTCAAAAGAGAAATCCCTTCTTTCTTTATTAAGGTAGAAGATATATAGGACACTCACAATAATAATAATACAGTCTACTAAAACTCATATCCATAACACATTTGATGATTCTATAATTAAAAACTTGACTTCACGAAGTTAATTTCATTGCACAGTATTTTATTAGGACTTTTGTCAAATATGTAATCACTGCACCATTTAGAAGAGTAACAAAAGTTTAATTTCTTGAGATTATGTTCACATTCCTTCTAATACTCTTCTGTAAACTTCTCTGGATTCAACTGCTAGATAATTAATGGTATAACTTTATTTCCTAAAACTTTTATTTCATGTATCTTTGATTTTTATCATTGATAAATTTTAACTTATCTTTTACCCATGTGGATACCATATTGATATAAAGATAGAATTCTAAGTGCACATCTATTATGCTTAAGTGCTTGAAATATTGCTGAAAATTTAATAAATATACAATAAAATAATACTTAATTGTGTCATGGAGAATTATGGTGCACCAAACCATTCATTTAAATTGAATTAATTGGAAGGTTGAATTTGGAAGTCTTTTAGTCATATATGTTAATTAATATATATTATACATAACATAATTACATATAATTATGATTATTTGTTTATAGTTATAATTCTTGTCATATATAATTTTACATAAATATTTTGCTAATTTGATTAATAATAATTGTACATGACCAAAAAGGACAGAGTAACTATATTTCTGTTTGATTTTGTCAACATGCACAAATTGCAGTAATACGAATGTGTGCATATATGGTGGGAGTGGGATAGGGAGCAGACTTTACCCTATTGGAGTGAAATACCTAAAGTCTACAAAGTTTACCTAAAGTCTGCACTGATTAGTACCTTACTAGTTGCTCATTGCTCTCACTGGTACTGAAAACTTCATTGGAATTATTTTGATGTGACTCTTTCAAAATGTTTTCCCCATTGTTTCTCCAAATGTATTCCTGCTATTTCACAGTTATATTGAAAAAAGATTGTGCTTACAGCATTGACAATGTTACACGCTGACTCTGTTGAATAAAAATAGAAATACCTTGTTTTTATCTACTGCAAACGTCCTATCTATTTTCCTGTTGATGCTATTTCATTTACTAAAGCAATTTTCATTTGATTCGTTTTTTTCCCATTTATTTTATTGAAGGTCAACATGTTCAGGTTATAGCTGAATTTCTCACAAATTTTAAATAACAGTTAAATTTTGTGATTCTCAGTGGGCAGAGTAAAGGCTACTATAGAAAAAAATCTTCAAGTATTTAGAATTAAATTAGACTCTAAGTGTAATTTCACAGATTTTAGCCTTTTGGCACTACTTAACCTATATAAGAATGAGTTCTCATATGGACTTCATGGCTGTGATTCTCTAGTTTCTTTCCTAGTTTGCTAAAGAATTATACTTAGAATAAAAATAAATATTCAACTTTTCTCTAAGAGTAAAAACACTGCAAATTATGTGATTTTCTTTGTTAATTAGAAGTGCCTAAAGGAGCAAAAACAATAAATACAAGAATATGAAGTATGTAAATCAGACTTAATCTTTATATTTAAGAACACATGATGTTTTTATATTTAAGAAAAATATTTGGATTAGTATCTTTTTAAAAATCTGGTTTTTTTTTTTAAGTTTGATAGATCTATGTGGCATGGCAACTGTTCTACAATGTGTGTCAATTAGAATTGTAGAGTTGTCACAAAATTTTTAATAATGGATTTACTTGAGAGTTTAATGAAGGCAAATTTAAAGAGTTGTATACTGGCTTAAAGGATCATGATTGCTTGGTGAAACAGAAAGGTACTGACTATAGTAAGCAGCCATAACATTTTGGGCTTCAAAGGGAAAAGTCAGGCAATGATCTTGCTTCCTGGCTCAAAGAAAAAGTGATAAACTTGAACCCAGGACCTTGTTATAGGAAGTATTAAAATTTAGGCATTGATGCCATTAACTGTGTCTGACGAACACAGAGGTGAAAGATGGCCTAAACAGGATAAGGGTGCTGGTATAAAAAGGATAGGGGTACTTTTACCTTGTTGCAAATTCTGGGTGTGGACCTAAAATGGAAAATTGGAGCCTTTGACTTTTAGGGAATAAAATTATAGGTAGAGAGGGTAGAGGGTAATTGGAGCCTTTGGCTTTTAGGGAAGAGGGAGAGGGAAAAGGGAGGGAGAAGGGGAGGGGGAGGGGGAAATGTAGGGGGAGGGGGAGGGAAGGGAGAGAGAAGAAAGCAGCAAATGAAGTACATGGGGTTTTGAAACAGTACTTTTCTCTGCTATAGTGAAAAATAATAAGAG
>PVHY01025030.1:0-18892 GCA_004024945.1 Uropsilus gracilis | reverse complement strand
TGTTTCCGTGACAACAGCTGGGAGACGCCACAGTCTGCTCCAGGTAGGGAGCGTATCCTACCTGTCTCAGGTGGTGCGGGTGGGCTACCTGCTTCTCTCAGCAGGGTCGGAGTCCCCTTTGCAGCTGCCTCTTTTGTCCGCGAGAGCCTCAGTCCGCTCTCAGGACTTTGGGATGGGCGCCGTTAACTCCAGGTGGGTTGGTCTCTTCATTTTCTATGGCATTGTCCTTTTCTTGGGTGAGGGACTGTCATACTGGTAGGTGTTCAGTCTTAACTTTGCATTGGGTAGCAGTTTGTGCTCATTTGGAGTCTGTTAGTGTCTTCTCATTGTTGTCTATCTTCTCCAGTCAATTCCATGTCATTCATTATAGAAGATACTCATTGTGAACAGGCATCTACTGGATGCTTTTGCAGATCACTTCCTCTCCTTCTGATTGTTGCTTTGCTGTGGGGCTGAGGCCCGATCTCAGTGACCTTCCTCTCCCATAGAATGGGAATGATTAAAAGTATTATTTAGTCCTCATAACAATCTACTGTCACTGTCACTATTATTATTTCCATTTTACAATGGTATCAATTTTACAGACAGTTTAAACTGCTGGAAATGGGTATGATTTCCCATGATGGCCTGTCTTCCCAAAACTCCTCACAATTAGAAGTGAGTATGATAATATGGTGATTTTCATTGAAATCAAGTAAAATACCCCATTTCTGTGGAGGTTGAATGAAAGCAGAAAGGAAATTGTGGACACATATGTAGACTCAAGTATGCTTGCGATGTGGAGACTTAAGATGATGACATGCTGCTGGCCACCAGAACCACCACCACCATGCGACACTGAGGGGATTGAATTGCTGAGAAACCAAAGGGGAGTTATCTAAATTTGCAGGGATTCCAACTGAAATACCTCTGGAGTCACTGAAGGAATTTCCAGTGGCTCTGTGAGTGCAGAAGGTTTTACAGGAATCAAATCAGATTCTCCCTCACCTTCCACTTGTTCTCTCTGTAAGCCATCTGCATGAGATCAAAGTTATGGTGGGGATAGGTTATTTTCTTGCTTTCCTTTTTACATCTGCCCTTCTCACAATTTATCAAAGCAAGCATCTATCTCAATCTTTTCTGAATTCAAGATGGTCCATTGCTCAGGTGTAAAAATCTCCAGGTCATAAATGAGACCACTTAAAATACAATGAACAGCCACCATCATGATGGAAATTCAGGAATCAGGTTGTTAGTCATGGACTCCCCTCTTATCCCACTAATGTCACAAAATCCTAGCATCTTCTGAATTTGTTGGGCAGGCTTTTACAGCAGACTTGTAGTTAGTTTTGGTTGCTGTGGCCCAAAGGGATTGATTGTAAGAATTTTGTGAAATGGGATTGATGACCTAGAGACCACAGAGAAAATGTAATCATATACCTGTCTTTGTAAAGTCCTGTAAGAACACAGCCATACCTGTCTGCCTATAAAATATCCACAGCACCACTCCTGCTACAACAGCAGAGGTTAATGGTCAAGACGAAGGTCACAAGTCTGTAAGACTATCTGGTCCTCTACCCCAAATATGGAAAATGAAAGGATTATCCATATTTACACTGCAGAATATTATTCAGTCATCAAAAAAGACAAATTCTTCTCCTTTGCAGCAACATGGATGGAGCTAGAAAGAATCATCCTAGCGGAAATAACTCAGAACAGAAAGAAAAAAGAAAATGCCAGATGGTCTACTTATATGTGGGATACAAGAGGAGAAAAAGTTAAAACTAACAAACTGACAACCAAACTAAAGCACACTGCAAGAGAGGGAGAGGAAAGGGAGTGTGTGAGGGAGAGAGGGAGGGAGAGAGGAAGGGAGAGTGAGGGTGGGGAGAGGAGGAGGGAATAAGGAAGGAAGGGAGGGAGAGAGGGAAGGAGGGAGGGAGAAACCAGTGTGGAGATGAGCACAAGATATCAAGATGAAGCTTCAGGGGTGACAGGGTATGAGGGAACCTCGGGGTATATAGTGATTTTTATACCATATATATGTATATATATGCATATATATGTAATCAATTTTTTTAAAAGAGGTTTTCCAAACTCCTGTGCAACATATTTTCTCAATCACTTTCCTTCCCATTTTTTTCAATAAAAATGCAAAATAAACTAAACGGATAGTCATTCCTGTTTTCTTTCTAGAAATCTGGAATTTTGCTATGAGCTAGAGAGTGCCTACATGACCAGTTCCCAACTAAAACCTCAGGCCCTGAGTCTCTAACAAGTCTCTGAGGTTGCCCACATTTCACATATTTGTAGCTGAAAGAATCCACTGCTATCCAGGGCACCCCACCACTGCAGGGCTCTTCAAAGCTGGAGCCCAGTTTCCTCTAGACCTCCCCTCGTGGTTTTCCCTCTCCTGGTTTTGCTTTGTATATTTTCACTGTAATAGATTCTGATAATGAGTACAACAATATGCTGAGTCCTGTGAGTCTGCCAGAAGTCATCAAAGCTAGAGGTTGACTTGGGAACCTCTACCGCAACAGGGAAGGAAAGACTTTCAAGAGTAAAATATACTACCTTGGGATAATATTGTACAAGGGAGACTGAATGAATGGCACATTTAGCCAATGAAAGAAAGCAAAGCAAAAAGTCCAATAGGTAAGAAAACTCTTGCTTGCTCATTTTTAAATGGAAAAATTCTAAGTATCAAACTGCTTTGATATTTAGAACCAATTGATACATTTCAAAGAGTTATGAAATATCCGTGTTTTAAATGTCAGTCTTTATAATTCAGTGAAAAATTGAATCTTTGAAATCTTTAGAAATATGTGAAGGATTTTAAAATTTTAATTTTTACTCTCTATGATATCATCGTGATGCTCCAAACCCATACACTGAACAACATGGAGAGCGAATCCGAAGTTCAACTACAGACTTGGGTGATTATGCTGTGTCAGTGCAGGTTCATCTTTGATAAAAAAAAAAAAATGAGCATCCAGGTCAGTGATGTTCATGGGGGAGGACATGCACATGGTGGGGCAAGGGAATAGGTGGCTTCCCTACAGGTCCAGTTTTGTTGTGACCCTAAGGCTGCTCTTAAAAAAATAAGTTCTTAAAACAGCTAATGAAGTAACAATATAAAAAATAAGATGAAATAAAAAATTAATTTTGAAAATTAGGGAAATACATGATTTAAGACTATGATGCGTACTATGAGTGAGTGATTCTGGTACTTAGAGAGGTCATATACACTTCAGAGAAGTTGCTCAAAACAGCGGTAGCTCTCTTCAAATAGAAAAATACACATATTCGTACCGACACAGAACTTTGCTAACAGGGGCTTCTACTTCCAACCAGAACAGAATAACAGGAGTCATTAATACCCTCCTGACCAAAACAATGAAGAAAGGCAAGATATATCAAAAATAATAGTCAAGATGGTGAATACTAGAGGATGAAGGACAACAGTCTGTGAGAGACAGAAACCAAAAGAGATGAGCCTTCTGAATGCCCTGGTTTGCTGTCTTGGGGCCATTCGTACATGTGGTTCAAACAGGGAGAACACAGGCAAAGATTCATTGACCCCACCCCATCTCTTATGACTGACAGGAGAAGCACAGAGACCAAGGATAAACTCAGTAGCCATCACTCACAGGACAAAATCATGGGGAGCAAAAAACTGCACAGAAAAATCTGGAAATTCACAAAAGGTCTTATTCAAATTTTATCAGAATACCTGATTTGTATATCAGTATGAAGTAATGACCTCAAGGCAAGAGCCACCAGAAAGGAGAAGTGAAATGGTATTCAGAGCTCACCAGGAGCACAAACCATGCGCATTATCCACCAGCTGGACTGGAATATCTCGTAATTTAAGGAAGATTCGCTGAAAATACTCAAAAGGATCTTGGTTCAATATTATAGGACACATAGTCCTAAACTAAATGTCCTACCAAATGAATCTTAAGATTGAGACCTAAAGGGATTGAATTGCTTCCAAGTAACTTACTTGATTCTCATAGCAAACTTAATAATATTTAAAGTATACAATAGTTAATACCCAACAAGGTAAAATTCTTGATGCCTGGCATCTGATCAAAAATTACAGGGCATAAAAAGATGTGGGAAAATGGGACCCATAAGATGAAATAAATCAATGAATTGAAACCATCCATAACAAAGATGTTAGAATGAGCGAACAAGGACATTGGAATACTTATTATAACTGTATTCCATATGTCCAAAAAGTTAAATAGAGGTAAGGACCATATTAATAATATTCAAGTCAAACTTCTAGCAATGAAGACTATGTCTGAGATTTTAAAACTGTGTAGGTAGGATTATTGGCAAATGAGACATAAGTGGAATAACTGTAATCATAGAGCATCAATTACTATAAATGAAAGAGGAAAGTGGAGATCAAAAGTACACAGTGGTCTCAATATATGCTTCTGTGGTGGCAGGGCTATACCTGAGAAAGGGAAAAAGGAAAAATGATATACTGCCCAAATTTTAGAAGGATATAAAACAGTAGTACTTCAATAAAAAATAAGTAAAACATAAATTATACATATTCAAAATTGTGAAGTAAAGACTACTGAAACTACAAAGATGAGTAGACAAATCCACACTCTTACTGGGATGTTCTAATAATCTCGTAAACTGATAAGAAAAGTTAAAGTATTCCATTCAAAAGAAAATCTGTTCACAGAAATCTACAACAAAGTTACTAGAACTAACGTATGAGCTTAGCAAGATAATGAATGGGTCATAAGACTGATGTATGAAAGTCAATTGTATGTTAATACATTGGCAAAAAACAATAGAAAATTCGAATAAAAAAGCACCACAAATTTGCCAAAAATAAGCAAGACCTATACAATGAAATCTATAAAACACTCCTGAAACAAATTAAAGACCTGAAATAGGGCATAAATATGTGTGCCTAGTTTAGAATACTGAATATCATTACTGTGTCAATTCTCTCCCAAAATTACCTATAAATTTAATGCAAATTCAATCACAATGCCAAAATAAAAGCACTAAAATAAACAAAAAAATTATTTTTATTTAAATAAAGTTGTAGACATGATACTACCTGATTTCAAAAATTTTTAATGAAATTATTATAACCAAAACAAGGTGATATTGATAAAGATGGCCAAATAAATTAGGAAAACAGAATAATCCAGAAAAAGAGCATAAACGAATAACCCAAGCTTAAGTAATTTACAGTATCATCTCAGTGAAAAATGTCTATATGCAAAAGTAACTTAAAATAGATAATATACCTAAAGGTAAAAGCTAACACTGTATGTTCCTTAGAAGAAAACAGTAATATATCATGGTGTTGATTAGACAATTGTTTCTTAGCTACATCAAAAGCATAAACAACAAAGGACCATAAGATAAAATGAACTTCATCAAAATTGAACCTTCTCCCTGGGGAATATAATGATGTTATATGATGATATAATATATATATATATATATATATCATCACCATCATATATACATATAACATCTTTATATATATATTTGTATGTAATCAAATAAAATTTTTTAAAAAATAAACCCTTGGTATTGCAAATATTACCCTCAAGAAAGTAAAAAGACAACCCACAGAAAGGAAGTATTTATAAATCACTTATCGGATGAGGGATTTATTTCTAGATGGTAAACAAGAATGTCACCATTTTAATATTTGACAGCTCCAAGCTCCAGCTCTCTTCTTTCCCTTCTGCCCCACACCTAGGTTAAAAAAAGTGGGGTGCCCCCACCTATGATGTTGGCCAGGGTCCAAACAACAAAAAACAGGGTGAGTTTATGGTAGCCCTCCCTCTATCTCAAACTACTTTCCCAGTAAGAAAGCAAGTCAATCTTCTCCCCCTGCTCCCCCCAAACATTTTGTTCTTGTTTGGTGTGTGTGTGCATTATTAAAAATACATTCTACATTCTGAACTAACCCACAAGCTCTTGTTGAACAAACTACATAATATATAGATCTTCCTCAACTTAACTATGGGGTTGTATGCCAAAAGCATACCATAAATTGGAAACTATCTTAAAGCAAAGCATTGGCCACACAATACACACACTGCAGAGAACTGGAGGTTTACCCCACAATTGGGTGGCTGCTGGGAGCTGTCTAGCATCCAGGAGAAACCAAGATTCGAAATTCAAAGTGTGGTTTTAAATGAATGCATATTGTTTTTGCTCCACAGCAAAGGCAAAAAAATCCTAAATTAAGCCATGGTGAGTCAGTCAGGAACTGTCTGTCTTTTCATCAACAAGATGGAAATAAGACAAGCATCAAACATATTTGTGAGAAATGAGTGAAAAAACATGTCCACAAAAAGCTTTTAACATAGCACCTAACACAGGGAAATTTCCTCCAACCAGAACACACACCATCACACAACAACAAATTCTTTCTCCCAAATTCTGTTAACTGACCTAGCTTGAGAGATTAATCCCAGATGCCTTGCAATAGGGGGGAGGTGAAAAACTGCAAAGGGAGGGAAAGGAGGCAGGCTTAACACCTGCGAGAAAGGGGTTGGGGGTCAATTGACGCCCCCCACTTTCTTCATCCCCATAGTGCAGTCCAATCTAGAAGAGTCTGAGAAACAGAATGTCTGGTGGGTGGTTCTACCTTTTGCTGGGAAATTACTACTTTAAGTTAGTCCTCTGTCTTTCCCATACAAATCCCAAGTCGATCACCCAGGTAGTCCTAAGGGTAACATGAAAAAGAGACTCATATTATATGTTGGCAGCACAGGAAGTAATATGGGCTCAGGCTAAGGAGTTCATGGCAAATGGCACTTGTAATAAAAATAAAATAACTGCTACCATTAAAATAACACATCTATTAAAGATGACAGTACTGTCATGAAGTGTGTCCCATGATGAATGTTGGCCCCCAGAGAGGGAGAGATAAGGGTCTCCCCAGAGGGCACAGATAGCTGGTTTCAAACATCAAAAAAGAGATCAACTCCTCTAACAGGGAATTATCTGTTGTAGGCAGAGTTGAGGTCAGCAAAAGCAGAAAGTCTGTCTGGACCTGCGTTGGTCTTTTATGTCAGGACTTGAAGGTTCTAGAATTTCAAGCAGGCATGAGAAAATGAACCAGAACAAATGATGGTTCAAATGGGAACTGGTAATCCCTTCACCAGTAGACATCAAATTCCAGGGCAAGTCAACAATCACTCAGTAGACCCTATAGTCAGGCATCATTTCCAGTTTGTTAACAAGTCTTCAATAAAATCTCCCCAGATTTGATCTCACTGTGCTATAGATATGAAGGCCAGGGTATCTTGTCCATGTTCTAGGTAATGATTTAAGAGTGGAAAGCAAAGTCTTCCAGCATTCAGCAGAATAATGACTCTAGCAGAAAAATGCATCACCGGAAGAGTAGCAGCAGGAAGATGAACTGGCACCTCCTGCTGGCCCAGCTCTCTGACTGCAACTCAGCATGAACTGTAATTATTTCCCTCACAACTGTGCAACATTGCTCCTGCTGGAGCCATTTCAAGAGTTGTTTTTTTATTTCTACATCTACAAAAAATTTGACCAAGTCAGTAATACGGAAAATAATAGTGCAAAGCTATCACCCAAGTCAGTTGCTGATTGTTTTATTGATCTAAAACACCAAAGAACCATTACGTTGATAAGTCCCTTCATTTTATCTTTTCCTCTACTACCACCAGCCAGTATTCCTCTCACATATGTGGTACAGGATATTTTACCCAATTGCACATGTGATGGCTTGTGGACAAAGATTAGCAAGCAGCAAGTCCATGCCAAGAATGTGTACTGCCTAACTCACAAAGATTACCCCCAGATTCATGACATTTGCATTTGCATCATAGGTATTTTATATATGCATATATGCACACATACATATGTGCATGAATATACATACATGTATATGTGCGCATATGCATACATACATATATAGCAATATAAATGACAGTATATGAGCATATGAGTTATGGGATATGTGTCATGAATCACCAAAACTCCAATCCACTGAATCTTCAGACTCCCCTGAAAGAAGCTAAGTGCCCAACCCAAATGATGCCTGCATCTCCATCAACTAGACCTACCAATCACTGCTGCTCACAAGGATGCTATGATGGCATATTTACAGACCCACAGAGCCATGTTCATTTCAATTCTACCCTACTCATAATGCCCAATGCAGGAAAAACACTAGTCAACACCTCTCAAAGGTGTGCTCTATTCCAAGGAATAGAGAATTCTAAAGCTAAAATCCAGTCACCACACAAGTGAGTTTGCCCAAACTGTATTGCATTTCTAATATAGACCTTTACATGTTAGAGCTTATTTAGCCTCACAGGCCAAAAGAAGTTAGTGATCCCTAAGATCTTATGGGCAGTAAGTCGCAGGACCAGATGTCAGCCAGGGCCTCCTTCATAACAAAAACAGAGCTGCCCCTTGAAGAGAGCACCTGAAAGAACCCTAAAAGAGGCAGAGACAGGATGTGAGGAGTAGGCTGCCAAGAGAAGGAAGCTATATTTCTAGAAAGTTGATGAGAGGCTGATGTCAAAGACCACTCTGTCTGGGCAAATTGCTGGGCTGACATATGCTAGGTCACCCAGTGGTTTTGAAATCAGAGGTGATATCTGACAGTGAGATGTAACGCTTGTCTAAAACCATCACATGCAGAATGCAGAAAGCGGTGTATGTCCTTGGTCTTTCCCTCAACAGTACCTTCTCCACATCTTTCCCCATGGCTCCACCCTTCTGAAATTCTCATGAAACTCAGAATGCTCTCTGGTATTTTGGTGACAGAGAAGCAGCAATGGTTAAAACCAATATAAAGGCATTAGCTGTCACATAACTTAAGCATGTTAGTTGCAGAAGCATTGGTGCCCCTGGAACCTGGATGTGAAAACTGGGCTGAGCTAGACCTATCCTGGGGGGGGTCACAAAATGGGCCTCTTTTGAGAGGTGCTTCTGGCCCCACAGGAAAGTTGAACTGCACCAAGGAGACACTGATCTCACAAGAAGCCAACTGGTTGGCTTTGAGTTATGGTATATAGCATCCCTATATAAAAGGAACCTTCATCATCAAAGGAATGACAACCTGGGAATACATTCAGAAGTAAAATTGATTTGATTTGATTTTAGAAAGGAATTTTAAAACTGGTTTTGAATATATGAATTCATCCAATTGAAAATATGCCTTTCACAGACACAGGTAAAGCAGCTGAGAAAATAAAAAAGGTGAATTTAAAGTGTACCCAGGGCTTTCAAAGCGTCACACGAGCTTCATTGACACACACAATAAAGAAGCTTCAAACCACAAAACAGGAACAATGAGAATCAGAGGCAAAGGAAAATGAACAAACAGGATAGAGCTAGGTGTTCTTTCTTCCCCGGGAGTATTTTTAGTCTATGACTTGTTGTTAAAGTTTATTGTGCACATTATAATCCAATACATGTATTCTTCATGAATATTTGAATGGCTTTGTTTCGGGTGAAGTTTGTCAGGAGGAGGTGATGGCCATTATTATGTGCATTTTACAAATGCTCCGTTTACTTCCTGAATCCAGCTACACTCCCTAGGCTCAACAGAGACCTACAAATGACCCCAAGCTACTTGTCAGGTTCTGTTCCCTCCTCTCTCTCTGCCTGAAATGCATCCCCCCTTGTCTCTATGCCCAAACTTCTCAGTCTTTGACACCCAGACCCAAATCTAACTATTCCTCTAGAGTATTTCCCAGATTCTCCCTGGACAAAAGGATAATCTCCTCCCTTCTTTTAAATTTCTACAACATTTTATCCACACACTCCCACAGTTGATTTCTAAAAATGTCACAATTGATCTTAATAACAGTTATTAGTGCACATCTTATGTCCCTTCGTGAAGATGTTGCTCCTTAAGAGAAAACAGCTTGTCTTCTGCATCTCTGAAGCCCTTGAATTATTTAGGAAAGAATTTGTCACAGAGAAGGGGCGCCAAGAAATCCCAGTGGATGAATGAGAGTTATGGTGATTACCAGTGTCCTTGGCGCACAAAAAGGTAGAACAGGTGCATGGTAGGACCCTTCACAGCAGAGTGAAGAAGCAGAGAAAATGACTTTGCTGGTGGGGTGAGCCAGAGAAATATTGTGAGCTTAGCACTGTAGTCCCTTCACAAAGCAGTAGTCAGGTACACAAGGTAGACCAAGGTGATTGGTCAATGGCAGAACAAAAATGATGAAATTTACTATTCTGGGTCAGCAGCATCCCCAACGTGTATCTACTTGCAACGCCTGTTTTCAGTAAGTGCTTTATTATAGATTCCATTGAACTAAAATATTCAGAAAATCTCAAGACTGAAAAGTGTTTTAAAGATCATGAAGTCCAGGAACATAGTTTCTGTTTGAGAAGCATTATGACATCCCTCCCAAGTGACACCCATTCTTAGCTGGGATGTGTCCCATAGAATTCTAGAAATAATCCAAATGCCTGAACCCTGCAAATATGCAGAGATATTTTTCCTATGATTTTTGTGTCATGGAAGACTTAGAAAAAGGGAAGATTGTTTAAATGGATCTAATCTAACCACATGAGCCCTTAAAACTAGAGGACTGCTTCCAGCTGGTCACAGGGGGAGTAAGAGGACTCAGCACGAGAAGAGCTCAACACACCTTTGCTGGCTGCAGGGTGGAAGGAACAAGTGGCAGCAAGGGCAGGTGGCACCTCGAAGCTTAGAATAGCCTGGGCTGACAGCCAGTAAGGAATGAGGACCTTACAACCTCATAGAATGGAATTCTGTCAGCAGTCTAAATGGCCCTAAAGAAGATCCTCCCTGAAGTCTCCAGCTCAACACCCAGGACTGCAAATATCTTGATTTCTGGCCTCATGAGACTCACAGCAGAGTGATCTGCTAAGCCTGCCTGGACTTCTGACCAATATAACTGAGATAATGAATGGGTATTGTCTTAGGCTGTTAAACTTGCGGTAATTTGTGGGTGTGCAGTAGCAAGAGAAAATAAATACAGCTCCACTGACATAAAGTCACTCTCTCCAGCGACAGCTTCTTCTGTCTTTGGAGAGCTCTGGTTAGGAGAAAGTTCTTTTTCAGTCCAACAAGTCATTCTCTCCTATAACACCATCGATCCTACTCCTATCGCTTGGTTCTCTTAGGGCAAACACAATCCTTCTTCCATGTGACAGCCCTTCAAGAATTAAAGATGGTTCTCATGTCACATCCTTAGTCCCTTAAAGCTTTGTTTATATTGCCTGGTTTTGAGTGCTTTTGCCATCCTGTCCACCAGCCTGTGATTAATAAAGTGAGGTATTCATGAAATACTGCCTTTCTTTGGCCCTTGTTGACACCATGCCATGTCTGTATTACTAAGTTTTCCACAGCTGGAAGCCTGGGTCTAACTTGCATAGATAATTGATAATGCAAGATGAATTATCTTCCAACTTCCAGAGTGAAAATTATGCTGCTCTCTCTGGATCAGCCATTGTTTCATCATGACTGGTAGAAAGACAAGATCCAGAAGTCTCAATTCCAGGCCCTTACCTAAAAGTCTGGTTTGTAAAGTTTATGAGGGAACTTGATGAGGATGGAGTAGCCAATAGTAGGCACAGCCTCCAATGTTAACAACTAGAAATAGGAAAACAAAAAGAATGGAGCAACACTTTGCAGACTTTGAGTAATAGCCCTGAACTGTGGCCCGTTTGAGAAGGAAAGGCAGGAGTCTTCCACTGGGGGGTCCTAACCATGAAGGGTGCAGATTTAGAGCAAAAAGCAACAGTTGACAACCAGAATGCAGGATGAACCTCCTGACTGATCTAGATTTCTGCCTGGAGGCACTTTTCAGACTATGGTAGAAGAAGAAGGGTCCTGAACTGGAGAAGGCCAGGAAGAGTTTGGGATGGTGGGTTGACCAGGGTACTATAGCAGAGGGAGCAGCACGAGAAAAAAATTCATGAGAGTTGAGCATCTGCAGGGTGAGATGCCATAAGGTCTACTGAGAATAGTTCTGAGAGGCAGAGGAATGACCATTAAGAGAGCACAGTTTGCTGAAAATTCCAGGCATTCAAATGAGATCCCTGAAAGCCCTTCCTGAGGAATAGCACTGCTCTATCTATAGAGTTAGGTGTATTCTCGACCCACCTTAGTGGGTTCGATAGTGGGATCCAAAAAAATACATCTACATTCTAACTCTTAGAGCCTGTTATTATTTGGGAAAAGGCTATTTGCATATTCAATTATGTTCATCACCATGAAATGAATTCATCCTGGAATATGTGAGTGGGGCCAAATTCAATGACAAGTATTTTTATAATAAGTGACCGAAGAGGAGAAGGAGGAGACAGTCATGTGAACTGAAATGGTGCTCCCCCAAGGCAAGGGATGTGTGCATCCACTGAGCTGGGAGAGGCAGGGCACATTCTCTCCTTGTGTACCTCAAAGGCACGCAGCCCCACCAACAGTTTGATGATGGACAGTGGTCTCCAGAAAATGAAAAACTCAAGTGTTGTCATTCAAGTCACAAAGTTCATGACAAGTTGTTAGAGCCAACCTAGGAAGTTAATACAGCACCCTAACACACTAAAATAACAGACATTACTAACAGGCCAGGATCAAACTGCCCCACTAGTAAATACACAAACTGGCCCACTAGTAAATACACCACCTGAAACTCAACAACCTTGAAAGAAAACAGTGATATTCAAGCTTTCAACTGTGTAGCATTCAATGTTTCCAACACACAATAAAAAATATCTAGAGGTGCAAAGGTGCAAGAAAATAACCAGAAGAGGGAGAGAGAGAAGAAATGGAGCAGGAAAGGAAAGGAAGAGAAAGAAAAGATGGAGGGAGGGAGAAAAGAAGGAAGACCTAAAGTTAAAAGACTTTACAGACAAGATTTGAAAAGAATTATTTTAAATATGTGTGAGCATTTAATGAAAAAGATATACTTGGTGCATTTACTCCAGTTCTTTCATAGGCATTTTTTTTTCTTTGATCTACTTCTAATTTACAGGAAGTAGGTCATGTAAGTGCTTCTATGGTCCTTCCTGCAGTGGGAGATGGTGAAGTACTCAGAGTTCTCTCCAATCGTCTCCTGCTGTTCTTTCCACAAGCACATGGTATCCCCAAACATTAGTCCCTATTTTCTATCCTGCCTCCTGCCTCTGTGAATGGTAATCCCTTCACCTAGAATCTTCTACTCTTACAATATTCTTTCCATTCCTTTAACACTCAGCCTAGTAATCACCTCCTCTCTGAAACTTTCCTGATCCTCAGTACCAAGAGATTCTTCTCTTATCTCTCTACCGTGGAATTGTGGAGACCTCTTACAGAGCATGCATCGTCTCTCTTACTGAAGCTCCTCTGCTGAAGTCAACCTTCTCCCTTGGAGAGCAAGTAAACATCGTGACTTATTTCATTTTTGAAACCCTAACCAATTAATCGGCATTTATTGAATTTAATCAAAGTTTGCATTAGTAGAGACTAATTTTATCATGCATAAACTAAAACTAGGTAAAAGAGCTAGGATTTTTTTTGGGGGGGGTATGGGCAGAGAAGAAAAAGTAATATTGCATTGACTTTGAGTGTAACTGGCACATAGCAGGTCAACAATTAACACTTGTCGAATTGAAAACATGATCAAGACCACAACTCATAATTAGAAGAATCAAGTCTCTTGACTCCCATCTCTCCTTAGATTCCTCTCATTTGTGCCTTTTCCTTTGTGCTCCAGTAAAATAAATTCATTGCAATACTGCATTTCAGTGACACTCTCTTCAGCTCTTTTCCCCCACTTCCCCCACCCCAGACCTAATATAACCCCTGGTGTTTTAGTGAGGAGTCTCCTCTAATCTCACTTTTCATATTACCTGACATACAGTGGTGGAGTCAGATTATGGAACTTGAATACAAGGTTCATGGAGATGCATGGAAAGCTGTTCTCTGCCAAGTCCCATTAGTCACAATCATGGCTGTGGAAGAAAGTTTTCGTTTTTGTGAGTCACTGTTTATCTGTCTATAAATGTAGTAATGAAATGCTTATGCCACAGGGATGTGAGGAAATTTCATTTTTGCTTATAAAATCCTCAGGGCATGTTTGGATACAAAGTGCAATAACACTATAAAATATTGCCCTGATATTGCTATCACCAAGCATGGAACTCATTTCTGCATTATGAGAAGCAAAGAAGAAGATTTATGGGAAAGATAAGGAGATGGGTTTTTTGAAGGTATTTAAATGAGGTTTTTCTTTAAATAGTCATTGTCTGCTAGTGCCCTGTTGTTTGGAACTGAGAAAGAGTATTTGTCAGTAGCTCTAGAAACTATATATTTATGGATAGGGAAATGCTTCAGTATGAGTGAAATAGTTATAATGTATAAGCATCACAGCAAGACTCCTTTGTAATATTACAATAAATCTTCACAATGCCTTCGGAAGATAGGTGTTATTAGGATTTTACAGGTAAGGCTCAGAAAGGTTGAATACATTTCCTTATGTCACACAGCAAGCCATGGCAGAGCTGGGATCCACAAACAGATCTGAATGATCCAACAGACTTGGTCCTTTATTTATCTGTCATTTGGTTCATTATTAACCTGTATAAGATCAAGTAATTGATCCCTAATCCACTATTCACACTCTGATATCCTATTCCTATTCTCAGAAGCGTTTGGCAAATCCTCAGTGTTTTTAGAAAACAAAAAAAGGTCAAAATTAAATGCAGCTGGGAGAAGAATATTCCCAACTTACCAGGAGGACTTGGGGAAGCCACTCCTGGCCTAGACTTAAGGCCAGGGGAAAAGGATAGCCCCGCAATTTTAACCCAAAGAGGCAAACTTAGAAGTGTAGTTTTCTGATCTGTAGAATCCCCTGCAGATAATGGGGTCCCTCCTCTTGTCCCTCCCAAAGACTGCTAAATGTGAGCAAAGGACAAAAAGGCTAGATACCTACAGGGGCAAGCTGAATAGGAAAGGAAATATCAACATACAAAACAACTTAAAAAATAGAACTCCTGGCCAGGCCCATCCTCTCACCTCCGAGGACCCAGTACCCCATCCCATGCCTCCATACACACCCCTGGCCCCAGGCTTTCTGAAATGCATCTTCTAAATGAATCAAAACACAAAGACTCTGTACTTGGAAACCACTGGGAAGGATGAAGCACAAGGGCTAAAAGTAGACACACTGACAGGCAGACCATCTGACCTCTTCCCACACACAGCTGCCTGGCACTTACTACCCAGGAGGCAGAGATCACCGTGAAGGAGAGTGACTACCCCAAGAAAGGGACTTCCAAGTGAAGTGCTGATGTGGGGAATTTCCCAACAAAATGGACCACTTGCTGCCAAGAGAGGCTTCTCAAAGAAGTCACACCCACTCAGAGCTCCATAATGAACTTAATCATTTTATTATTTTTTGCCTTCTTATCAACTTTTGGTAAATTAGCAATGACTTACAACACCATATATGATTTAGGGGTACAGCTTCACACCCCCTCAGTAGAATGGTACCACACCCACCAGCAAAGTCCCACAGTCCACTGGACCCCCTCCTCATTGGCCTGCCTCCCCTAACTGCCCGCTCCAGTAGCCTCATTTCTACAGCCAGAATTTCAGGGTTTGTTTCATTTAGTTTTGTTCCTTCTTCTGTTAGCCTTTTTATAGACCACTTAAGAGTGAAATCATGCAGTATTTGTCTTTCTCCTCCTGACTTATTTCACTTTTCACTTGGTGTATTTGATTCTTAAATGGAAACAAATCACTCCATGTGGAGAAATGAATGACCATGTGCATGAAAGGTAGAAACCAAAATATGATGGCAGGCACCTGGAAGACATGGATGAGGTGAGCGTCCAGCTTTCAGGCAGATATGTCAACCACCAGCAGTAAGAGCACCACTCACCAGCAGATCAGCCCAGGTGACCGCACACACCAGGGGCCCCAGTCATCCTCAGGTGATGATGACACTTTGTTTTAAGCAAGTGAATGGGGGTTAGTTGGCTGTGCACCAATAATTAACTGGAACACTTACCTAGACGAGCAAGGGGAAAAATCAAAAAAAAAGGACACCATAGAGTCCTAGAAATAAGAACAGATGCTGTGGACAATCCTGGAGGAAACAGGGCTGCCAACCTGAAAAAAACGGGTCATTTCTGAAAGGGGAGGGCCGGCTTCAGGAGAGCTTTAAGACAAACAGTTGGTGAGTTTTCTGATATATTTGGATAGCTGAAAAAAATATTGGGTCAAATATGACATTGGATTGAATGCATAAAAAAATAAGGATATATAGACAAGCAAATAAAAATTGAGGCAATTATCTGCTTAAAGAAACTAAAATGAGAGAAAACGTAATAATCAAAACATCCTGCTTCATAAATAATCAAAACGTACATAGCCTCATAAGATAAATGCTGATGAACTAGAAACTGTGACAAGAGATAGAGGAAAGGAAGGAAATAAGAAAGGAAAGGATGTGCAAGAGCTAAAACTGTATCTCACCTAGGAGAAATCAGTGGGCAATGTCTAAAATGGATAAATCAATAAATGGCAGTATAAACACATTATTTATAAATACAGACAAGAAATTTGGAAAGCACTAAAAGTAGTATCTCTGGGAAGACAATGTAGGTTTGGGAGGTGTAGAGAGGGCTCTGAAGCTTCTACACTGCTCAAGGAAGGTTTGGTCCAAAGGGACACAAAGTGGGGCTAAGATTGCCTCCAGCTTCTATCTAAGTCCTTCAGGCTGGCATTGCAGAACACCATAGACTGGGAGGCTCACAGGAAAGAGATATCTATGTCCCAGTTCTGTAGGGTGAGGTCTAAAGTGAAGACATCAGCATATTCAGAGTCAGCTGAGAACTCTAACCTAATCTACAAAGTCAGCCATCTTTCTACCTATCTCCAAAGACCTGAAACAATTGGGTGTTCTCCAAACCTTTCCATCCATTAAGATTAGGATTCTGCCTAATGAGCCAATCACCTCCCCAAAACTCAACCTCCAAACACCATCACCTTGGGGATTAGGCTTCAACTCATGCATTGGGGTTGTAGGGTCAGTGCAGGGAGACAGATACAAACTTTAGGTCTATAGCATTTACATCTTTGCATTACCACTTCTAAACTCTACAACCTTAGACAACTAAATAAACCTTTTTGTCCCTCAGTTTTCCACCTGGAAGACAGAGATAATCCTAGATAGTTGTTGTAATTATTAAATGAGTTAATATGCATTAAATACTTAGAACATTTCCAATCAAATATTAAGTACCTGCTGGGGAAGTGTTAGTGATCATATCAAGTCTTTTAGCCTCATTTGATTTCAATCTGTGTGCTGTAAATATTTTGATAAAAGCAAAAATTAATCTTAAAATCTAAAATAAGTCTAGCAATTAAGAGATTTGCTGCTTGTCAATCTTTTGAACATTCTGAACTGCATCTTGGTTAATGGAAAAATTTGATCCAATTTCTTCTTTTCTAAAAGGGACATAACAACATGTCTCACAAGGTGGCATGGAAAGGAAATTCACAAACACTTGTGAAGTAACACTAGCTCCAGGCACATTGTTTGGGGCTCCACTAGAACAAATCTTCACCTCATTACCAAAATTCTAGAATATGTTATCACAACAAAAAATTGAAAGTATCAGAATTATGTTTACACAGGAAGTTTAAAGGAGACCATAATGGCTGTCAATTTCTCTAGAGAGAGAATGGAGCTACACCCTTTCAGTTATGAGACAACAAGATAGGCTTGAACCTCAAATATAAAAAAGCCTCCTGACTAGAAAAAAAAGGGAACAGAGGTATTACAATTCCAAACTTCAAACCATACTACAAAGCCATAATATTTAAAACAGCTTGGTACTGGTACAAAAACAGACAAAGGGGCCAATGGAACAGAATTGAATGCCCTGAAATAAAACTATACATATACAGTTAACTAATCTTTGACAAAGGAGTGAAAAATTTACATTGGAACAAAGATCACCTCTGCAATAAATGGTGCTGAGAAAACTGGACTAAGACATTCAAAAAAATGGGCCAACACAACTCCCTCACACTACGTACAAAAATCAATTCAAAATGGATAAAAGACTTAGAGGTCAGACCTGAAATCATAACATACATAGAGGTTAACTTGGGCAAAACCCTCCATGAATTACAATTCAGAAATCCCTTTCTGGAACCAAGGCAAAAAAAAAAAAAATGAAGGAAAATATAAACAGATGAGATTACATCAAACTAATAAGCTTCTGTATAGCAAAAGAGATAGCAGAAAAAAACAAAAAGAAGCCCAACCAAATGGGGAAAAATTTTGCTCTCCACAAGTGTGATAAGGATTTAACAACGAAGACCCACAAGGAACTCACACAACTAAACAAAGCCCAATCAAAAAATGGGGAGAAAAGTTAAAAAGACACTTCTCCAAAAGGAACACTCTTACACTGCTGGTGGGAATGTAAACTGGTAAAATCACTATGGAAAGCTGTGTGAAGGACCCACAAATTAATGAAAATGGAACTACCATTTGACCCAGCAATTGCTCTCTTGGGAATCTACCCAAAAGAGACCTCTATGTGGGTACAAAGGGACACCTGGGCTCAGATGTTTACTGCAGCACTATTTATAATTTCAAGGACTTGGAAGCAACCTAAATGCCCCAAACAGATGACTGGATAAAAAAATGTGGTACATATACACTATGGAATGTTATTCATCAATTAAAAATGACAAATTTGATGATTTTAGACAATATGGATGTACTTAGAAGAAATCATATTAGCAAAAACAAGTCAAAAAGAAAAAGACAGAAACCAAATGGTTTCACTAATATATGGGCTATAGGGGAAAATAGACAAAAGCCATGAGGAAAAGTCAAAATAAGCTAAGCACCAAACTGAAGCACACAACTTCAGGCGG